>PVKA01006525.1:0-83090 GCA_004027165.1 Ctenomys sociabilis | reverse complement strand
AAAAAAAAAAAAAAAAAAAAAAAAAAAAAAAAGAAAATAACCATGCTGCTAACTTGCTGGCACTTTAAATTTAAAACTTCAGTTGTTAGAATAAAAGAAAATAAACGCGACACATTAGTGATAATAACCTTGAATGAGAGATATTCAAAAGATGCATACTTGGAAACTTTAAGAAAAACTGAAAATCCAACAATAGCCCAATCAGTTAGCAAACCTTGAAATTCAGAATGGATCATAACCAATGGATCATGGCAGGGTGACTCACATTCTCTGTTATTGGAAGGAGCACAATTTAAACTTTGGGAACCTTGTGGGGCCATGTTTCTGTTCTCGTTGGTAAGATAAAGTCCCTGTCCCCTGATGTACTTGTGAATGTGCTGCCCTGATCTAACCAATGAAATATGACCTACAGTCCTATACAAATGTCAACCAATCAGTAATGGGCATCACTCATGTAAAACTGACCAATCACGACTGAGCATATTTGCATCCCTTCTTTGTATAAATGGATCAGGATAGGAGCCTGAAGGGAACTCATATATAAGACGGCTCCTCTTTGCCTTTCTAGTCTTTTCAAATATATTTTCATTTTTAGGGGAGGCTGTATCTCCTATCTCCTTCTAATTTGTTGGAATGAGCAGGTAAAGGTCTCCTGTTCTGTTCCTATCTCTACAAATCCCCAGACCAGGAATCTCCAGTTCTAAAATGCTGTGGGCCTTCTGGTTTAAACTAAAATAAATTGTTTTCTGTTTGTTTCTGTGGTTCCCTTACATAATCTATAGCTTTCTTCTTTGACGATATAAAATCAACAATGATGCTTTCTCTTGATTATATTTTTCAATAAACAAAAAGTTTTTGCATTATTTTGCAATTTCAGCTATGAAAAATGTTTCACATCAAAACAAAGATATTCAACAATAGCAAATCAAGTTCTCAGCTCTTCCAAATCAGTAGTGTTCAGCTACGTGTTCAGTGACTACAAACTCAGTTATTTACAGGCACAAGTACTTGCTCAGTTAGTATTAAAAAATGGAAGGAGAGACATCTAAATATAGAAGATTCTTTCACAGCCCTATGGTAATTTGACAAATTTTCCATATTAAAATATGATAGTTACATTCTAATCTAAGGAAAGTAAAATTGAGACTGAAAGCTGGGTCCTTATTTCAGATGCATAGTGCTACATCACTCAAAATATATGCTTCTGCCTAGCTACAGGAGTACATGTGCTGTAGGAAATAAAATGATTGCCCTCATGTTGCTATAGCTACATTTGTGTACCTTTAAAAATGCTACAAAAATGAATTGCATTATATCAGAGAACAAAACACCGGAGAGATTTGACTTGACAGAAATTTTAACTATATCTCCTTATTGAATGAGCATAACTTTTAGCCACTTTGCAGGTGAATGACCTCTTATGAAGGTACACTATTCATTATATGCACTTATTTCCAAGACTACTGCTTCTGCACAGTGTAGAATAAATATTTGTATGCTGGGATGTAATGAGAATCTGTCACAGTGAAATCTTACGAAAAATATTCATGCTAAATGGGCTGTGTTCTTCAATTTTAGAATTTACTAAATTCTTTTCTAGGTACCTATAAGTTGGAAAGGTAGCACATTTGATTTTACAAAATGCCTGTGCACCATATTCTTAGTCTCTGCTGCTTGTTCCACCAAAGAAAATGTGGTGGAATGAAAGGAAAAATAGAGCCTTTTGTTGTAAACTAACAATGATCGTGATAAAATCAGTACTAATATAAAGCAGAATCAATTAACCATGGTCACAGTAGTAAGTAGTAGCAGTGTTTATGCTACTACCCACCCTCTGTCAATAACATTTCATGCTACTAGTCTATAAGCTGTACTGTGTACATTTGCCACTATTTGGTTTTCAGTGAATTCTTTAAAATTTTTATTTTGGTGCAGTCAAGAAATTGGGCTGTCATGAGCATACTCTCTTATGCAGGCTCGAAGCCTGGTGATATTTATCCTAACTGTGCTTTTCTTTCCTATTAAGCCAATCAACTCCATAGATCAGCTGAGTGGGTAAATGACAATCACTGCAAACTGCTTAGCTCAATACAGAGCCCATCAAACTCTCCACATTCCTTAGGGGTTATTATCAGCACTTTGGGTAGGAACAAAAATGACAATAACTTGCATCACACTCTATTACTAAATAAATGGCAAGCAGAGTAGAAAAATCTTACCTATCATTCTGACATAGGCTGCTCATCACATGTGTACTTCGAAGGGTTTGTTTTGTTTTGCTTGCCAAAAGCAGTGCTGGGGGGGCAGGTAGATGGCTTAGTAGAATAAGTGCTTGCGTCGCCTGAGTTCAATCCCCGGTTCCCCCCCCCCCCGAAATAAAAAAGAAAGAAAGCAGTGCTTTCTTTGACATTGAACCCTGTGTATATTAAGCAAGTACAGTACTACGGAGCTGTATTTTTCTGCCCTCTTTTCTTTGTACTTCACATTAACATTAAGCAAAAAGAAGATAAATCAATAAGTTAAAGCGGGCCCAGCACGGCCCACTCTTTCTTTCCTCGCTGGTGGCATGCCTGCAAGCATGGTGAATGTTCCAAAACCCAGGCAAACTTTCTGTAAGAAGTGTGGCAAGCATCAACCCCTCAAAGTGACACAGTACAAGAAAAACAAGGATTCCCTACAGGCCCAGTCATTGTGACAGGAAAGAGTTGCCATGGTGGGCAGACTGAGCTGATTTTCTGGAAGAAGGGCAAAACTACAGAGAAGATTGTTTAGAGGCTTGAGTGTGTGGAGCTCAAGTACAGATCTAAGAGAATGCTGGCCATTAAGAGAAGCAAGCGCTTTGAACTGGGAAGAGATAAGAAAAGAAAGGGCCAAGTGATCCAGTTTTAATTTTTCATACTTTGTTTTATTTTGAAGACAATAAAATCTTGCTGTGTTCACTTCAAAAAAAAAAAAAAAAAACTTTAACATGTACTACAAAAAAATAAGTTAAAGCGATAAAGGAAACATAGGTGGTATATATTGTATTAACTAGAAATATCTCCTGAGACACTCAGACACTGACCCTGAGTATACTGTTATTGTGAAAATTAATTTTGAGAAAGTCACACAATTTTAAGGTGAACACATTGTGTTAAGAGGTAACATGACCAGCTAAAGCCAACCTGTGCTCTAACGAACTTCCAAACATTTCTATATATGACTATAAATTTATAATGACAACATATTCATTTTTTCTTTATATATAGCAATATCAGTAGCTGAAATAATACAGGACCCAAAAACCCTTGTTTTTGCTTATTTGCCATGATAAGAATTGCTAAATAAAATATATTTTTAAAATCATTTATTTATTTATTTTGCACAGGGTCTCACTGCAAAACTCAGACTCGTAGTGATCCCCTTGTCTCAGCCTCCCCAGGACTGGTATTATAAGGGTGCGCCACTATGCCAGGCTTTGGTGGTTGGTTCAGCATGAGGCTGGCAGGGCATGAGGTATCAGGAATCAAACCCAGGTCCCGACACTTGCAAAGCAGGCACTTAGACTGCGAAGCTACCTCCCTGGCACCAAAATCTTTTCAAAGATGGTAAAGTGAAACTAATTTTTCTGCTGCCTCAGACCTTAAAAAATTTCTTAATCCTGTCTGCCAAATGAAAATCTAGTTGGGCTAATGAGATAGCTCAGGAGACTAAGCACCTGCTTTGGGAAGAGCAGGGGCCAGGGTTCGATCCCAGGTTTCATATAAGCACCAGCCCCACCCCCAGGACACACTGAGCCAGTGATCCAATCAAGACTTGGTGGTGCATACCTGTAATCTCAGCGCTGGGAAGGCTGAAAACAGGAGGATCACTAAGAGTCAGAGCTGCATAGTGAGACCCTGTACCAAATACATATATGAAAAAACAAATCTAGTTGCTGTCACATTTCCCTGTACCAAATACATATATGAAAAAACAAATCTAGTTGCTGTCACATTTTCCACCTGCCTAGACCCTCTCCATTTCTGCTTTTGTCTTTCAGATTGTTTTACCACCACATGCCAACAGACATGTTCTAAACCTTTAGCTTTGAGTTTTGAAGATTGTGTGCTGTTCCTTTCCTATTGCCCTAACTGTGAAATATAAAATAAAATCTTTGCCAATGAACTGCTCACTTACATATGTTTTTTTTTCTTTCTGTGCCTCTGTGTTTAATACATCAGTAGGTAATCTAGCCATTAGATTATCTGGGTACCGCTTATGATAAAAGTGAAACAAATCTTTTTCCCATTATCAGTGTAGTACAAAGTAGAAAACCAAGTCACAAATTAATTTCTAAATATTCATAAATGTACTGAGGACCATTACTTTACTCACGACAAGTGTCCCTCAGTCTTTAATGGGTCCATAAGCCACTCTAAGAATCACTAACATGAAGATTTACCGTCTCTTTGACGGGGGGGTGTGGGAGGGGCCTGAGCATCCTACCTGCAAATGCTTCCAGCAACTCCGGAAGCGCTGCTCCCGACGCACATGGTGCTGGCTTGCGCTCTGTGCTGAGTCCTCCTGCATCCTGCGCTCCGACCATTGTAACTGCGTTCGCCATTATTTGTGTAAATCTGAAATTTTTTCTATGATTTTAGTCCCATAAATTTTAGACACAGAATTCTTTCTAGGTTTTTCACGTTGCTCAGCACTTGTATACCTTTGGCGGAGCCTTTTGTGAATTCCAGAGTCTTTTCCAGAGTATTTCAATCTTTAGAATTCTGAGCACAGATCCCCAGCGCAAGCACGCATGCTGACAAGACTGGCCTTTTTATTTCAATATTGGGACATATGCTCACCCTGGCAGTAAAATTCAAACAATCTCTAATAATACATAAAAAGTGATACTCTAAGACACTACCGGAAAATATTCATAGAATAAAATAATGTCAAAGAGCTTTTAAAATTTATTTTGTGCTTTTCATCTATACGGAGGATACAAAATAGAATGAAAAACAATAGTTTCAATCTCCTTTGACTGTATTTGATTGACATGGTACTCGAAGCATCTTATTTTATTCATAAAAACTGTTACAAACAATACAATACTTTTTGTGGCTGGGTGTAATGCTGGTGACTTAATACTAGACTCCTGGGGATGCTTTCCATTCTTAGCTGAAGAAAGGTTAAGGAGAAAGCATTGCTCAAGCCTCACTCCTGTCATTAAAGCGGAATCACTGAAACCTAGAGAACACGCATAGAACAATGTCTGCGTTCAACATTGATTTGATCATTAGCCATTATTAACTCTGTTCAGCTTAGCAGGCTTCAGAGAACTCTGGAACATTAGTTACAAGCAGGACTGTGCTGCAATAGTGAGCGTGGGCAGCGTGTTGCAGACTGCTGGACTATATTGAATTATTTTGCTGAATTTACACACCTCCAATATTTGAATGGCAATGGAATACCCATCTGTGACAAAACTAAACCAAAAGAAGGACTATTTTGTAGTGAAGAAAAAAATATATACATATATGTATATATATACATGCATATACAAAGATTGGATAGATACACAGCTACTTTCTCTTAATTGAATGAGAAGAAAGATTTGTACTATTGGCATTTGGACAAGATATCATGTCTGCATCTAGTACTATGAATGACTACTATAAAGACAACAATGTGCAATGTATTAATTATTGTAACTGTGCTACTAACTTGTTTTGAAACTGTCTTTTTGCTATTTCTTTTTTTTTTTTTTTTTTTTTTTTTTTTTTTTTTTTTTTTTTTTTTTTTTTTTTTTTGTGGGACTGGGGATTGAACTCAGACCCTTGTGCTTGCCAGGGAAGTGCTTATTCCACTGAGCTGTCTAGACCCCTGGCCCCTCTCATTGCTATTTCCTTCTAAATAAAATTATTTAAAAAAAAGAAGAACAGACATCAGGAGGCTCCACAGTGTTCAGTGTGCCCTGTGGTCTCTCTCTCTCTCCCTCACTCTCACTCCCCCGCCATCTTCTTGAGTCTTGCTGTGCAGCTCAGTTGGCCTTGAGCTTACTGTCTAGACTGATGGGATTACTGGCTGCCCAATTTACTCCACCTGACCCTTTGGTGCCTTTCTGATATTCTGAGATTTTCCTCATGGTTTTAATCTAAGAGTCGGAAGAGGTCAAAAACACATCATAGAACATGAGTAGGATCAGTTAGGAAAACATAGTTGGTAGAAAAATTGAGAATATAGCACTCAAATGCACAAATTGAAGGAGAAAGCTGGATGGTGATTAAATTTATAATTAGTGACCTATGAAATATCAAAATATGTTCTGAACTTTTAGCACAAAATATTATTTTACTGATTCTATCTATTTTATATCCATTACTAAAATTTATCTCAGTCATGTTTTTAAAGTTTTCTAAGAAAAATGCTTTATTATCTCTTTAAATAAAATTTATGATATATCAATTATTCTTAAAGTTTAGCATAAATAGTAAAAAACAGTTAAATCAAACATTTAAGATAGTTAAAACTAATTTTGAAACAATATAGTTATAAATATCAAGAAATATCTAAATACTTATACTGAAAATTCAATATAATATTACAACTATGAATATAAACAATATCCAGATTTTGTGCCATAACAAAACATAATGACTTCAACTTCATTATGAAAACTTGTGATTTTGAAAAAGTATGTTTAGTGCCTTCATTACAATTTTCCATTATACCTTCTAAAATGTAATCATTTAAAATTTAGGATGCCAATAAATATTGGCTCAAATGTGGTGACATTCTTTCATGTCATGTCATAAACTGTATTGACATTTGACTATTTAGCAAACTATTACTCTACAGTTCCTTGATACATTTATTTTTTATTTTGAAATTACTTATTCACGGTATCAGGGATAAGAATTTGTTTATTCTGGAGAATTAAAATATGCAAATGAATTATGAAGATTCGTATTTACAATTCAATTTTCTTGAACAGCACAATAATGCAAATGTAGAAATACTTTTCTAAATCGATGGAGATGAATAACTACAAATAGATTGTGCTGAGTGTGTTTGAGTCAGATTTTTCTGCTCATTGTTTCCTATATTTAATTACAAAATATATTTTTCTTTCAAGTGCTAGTTACTTTAAATAACATGTGTTATCTTTATGGCACATTATAACATCATTTAGGATATGCATTGATTTTTATATACTAAATTGTGCTTCATGTTATTCGCATCCATCCTACTAACTCATACCTTTCTGCCCTGGCCACAATGAGAAGTCTGGAATGTCAGCTAACATTCAATGTGAATGTAGAAACAAAGAAGCCTAAGTGAAAAGCATTTGGCTGTGAGTGTAGAAGATGTGTCTAATGAAATCTAAATTGTTACGGTGTAACATTATCCAGTCCTGTCAACACAAAGGACCTGCGGCTACTATCCAAATTTACCTCACAGATATCACAAAAGTTAAGTTACTAACATTTGGGTCTTAGGCCATTTGTACCGGAACATGCGCGTTCACGGTTCTCTGTGATTTGCCTCATGGAGTCTTTTTCCTCAACAATAATTTATAAGACTTGTGATGGAACACAAAGAGAGAAAAAGAGAGAGAACACATGATTATGTGGAATGTAAGGAATACATTTAAATTCTATGTCATGAATAAAATTTCTTAAAAAGGCTTTCCTTTCTAACGACACCATTCTGGGTCCAAATTCATGTTTAAATTTAAGGGACAGAATAAACAATGAACTTACAATTATCTTACTGTTATTGTTAACATATAATTTCTAATACTATAAACCATTTGCAAGTGTTTTACCTAAAAACATTAGACTTAATAAGCTGATTGAGTGTTGAGGTTTGTACCTCCTTATGGCCCTTCGATATGACCAAAGCTTATTAATAACACTTTCCTTCTTAGAGATGTTTAAAGTAGAAACTCTAAAAGAATAACTAAGAAGCCATCTTGTTGACTAAGTGGGAGAACAGAGCACTTCACTCAGATTGGAGTCCGAGTAGAAACTCACATACCTTGGCCCCCCAAAACTCACAGGGGTTACATTCCTAGCAAACTGGCTAATTGTGAAAACAAGAACATTTCAGATATGGCCAGAGAAATGCCTATAAATGCCTATTTTATATTTTAAACCCTAACTATACTAAGTCTCCTGCAGTTATATAATTTAGACATAATAAAATATTGAACACAGAGAAGTAATAATTTCATTTAATAAAAGTTCTAAATAGGAATTTAACTTTCTCCTGGAGCGTCTTATGCATCTTCTGTCTTAGATTTATTGACAGCAGACTTAGAGGGTGCAGGACATTTTTGGTGGCATCTTAAGGGGCCTATGCCTCAAGAAATATAAAACTGAAAAGAGTAAAAACAGCGATGCGCAATACAGAAAAATGTTTTGATGCAAGAGTGCTGGTGCTATCTGCCAGAGAACCCCAGAAATAATTGTTGAATATACAGATAGTATGGTAGTGGGAATCGAACTCAGGACCTTGTGTTTGTCAGGTAGGCACAGTTCCTCTGAGCCACATCACTGACCCCTGCAGATGCTGTTTTTACATTCCATGAAATTTTGGAGATTTCCACAAAGAATTATCGTCAGGTTGTAAGGAAAAATCCAAGAACGTCTGAGTCCACAAACTGAAACATGACTTCACAGTGGTGCACTTTGTCCATGGGTTCTGGGTTTTCTCATATGTTCTTTTGTTTGGTTGGTTTTTGTTTTATGAAGCAGTGTCTTGCTGGATAGTTCAGGATGTCCTGGACAAACCATATATGCTGGCCTTCAACTTGTAGTAACCCTCTTGCTTCAGCTTTCTGAGTACTGGGATTACAGGTGTGCATCACCAAGCTGTCTCATACATTCTTAAATACTTTGTTGACCTTCTCTTCTGTAGGGTAAGTCTTGGACAAAATTCTTTTATGTGAGATTCATCCTTATTGAACTGTTTAGAAAACGAACTGCTGGGAATTTATGAATGACTATTGCATGCAAATGCACACGTGTCTCTCAAACATAATATTGTGTGGAGAGGAAATATAAGAAATATTAACTGTATAATTTAATTTATATCCAGTTAAAATTGATAACACTTTATAACTCCATTGCATAAAAATTCACATTTTTTTTATTCATTCCTTAGTTGGTGGGCATTTGGATTTTTTCCAAGATCTTACTATGATAAATTGTGCTGCTGTAAACATGGGTATACATGTTTATACCATTATGTGATGTTTTCAATTATTTTAGAAAAATACAAAAAGGAAAATACCTGGGTTGAAAGGGACCTCTAATTGTAGTTTTTTGAATAATCCTCACACTAATTTCCACAGAGGTAAATGGATAGAACTCTGGATCATACTCATAAGTGAAATAAATGAGTGTTTGTGTAAGCATCGTTATTTTCTCCTTAGTGTAGCAAACTGAAGGGATAAATAAGGTTCAAAATGTGCAGCAGATATTGTGAAAGGGAAAGAAACTCTTCAAAAGAAAAGAACAATTGGTATATTGAAGAGAGAAAACGATAAAGGGAAAAGAAGGATGGCAGAAGATAGCTAAGATAATCATACTACTAATTTGTATTAGTTCTTTGAAAGGGACAGGTAGTGGTCACATTATTTGATCGATTTTTTATACCTATATCTGGGAATCTGAGTAACTATACTGAATATAACAATATGTAACATAGTAGGGATTGCTGATTTCCTATCATCTTGTTTTGAAATTGTCATTTTTTTTTTTTTTTATTTTAAAAATTTTCTTTGAAATAAAAAAGGTTGGGGCCTCAGTGGAATAAGCTCTTCCCTGGCAAGTGCAAGGGCCTGGGCTCAATACCCAGTTCCGCAAAAAAAAAAAAAAAAAAAAAAAAAAAAAAAAAAAAAAAAAAAAAAAAAAAAGTTTGAAATATAACAGATTGACAAAGTTACCATGGCATTGGCGATCAAAATAATGAGAGAAGGATTTGTGTAGGGAAGAATAAAGTTGTATCTGATTTCTACTGAGGAGTTGATTGCACGTTTGGTTTGAAAACATTCTTTAAGCTTCGTGCTCATTAATAGTGCACACTTTGTACACTAATAAAAGCTTCCTTAAAATGTGCAGGTCTTCCATAGAGAGAAATTATGATATTTCTATATAACCAATTATGATGTTTATACTGTATGACATAAATAGTATCAACATAATTACAACCCCCAAAATAACTTATATAGCGTTAGTTACTTAGATCTATAGTCACACTAGTGAGTGGTATTTTAAAAGAAATTTGTAATCATATGTCAGGCACATTGCTGAAGTAAAGTACTGCTATCATAGTAATGCATTTATTTTTGAAATAAAAATATACAAAAACATTTTTGGCATCTGAACACCTAGCAGTAATACAGTAAGTCTCCTCATTAAAATTTTAAAAAAATATCAAAAATTCTACAAATATTTGTCATGTATCAAATCACAAGGTCTGAAAATCTTTAATATGACTATTAGGGGGATATAAGAAAGTTCCTATTTGACACAAAATGAGAAATGGGGTGTATAAGTTTTCAACCTCTTTCCTGAGGTAGAATCACTAGTAAGAAAACAGGTCTGCCAAATAGGAGTCTCATTTTTCCAATGATTATATTGATGATTTTCAGTCTCTGTTGATCAACAAAACCTGTTCAACACTCACCACTCCTAGCTCCCCCTCCCGACTTGTGCAATGGGGCTGAGGAGCACCCATGGCTGCTGAGATCCCAGGCAGTGCTGATGCCTCTGGTGTAGAAGTAGCCCCACCGTGGGACCGCTGTACTCCACCGTGCTCTGTGTGTTCTCCCTTACCTGCCTATCCGTTTTGGAGAACTAGAATACTGTCACTTCTGTTAGGCTTCTTCTGTCTCCAGAGCCTACCCTAATAGCTGAGTCAGAGGCTAAGTGCAAAAGACTTACTAGAATACATTTGGAAGAAACTCTCTAGGACACGTCACACATGACTGGAACCTCTCACTCTACCGTGGACCAAATTACTCTGGCATAATGACAGATGTGTAGGTGAAATCCCTCATTTATCTAGAAATGAGTTCTAGAGAGAAATTGAACAGGCTGATGATCCGAAGCCAGGCACAGTGGAGAGCGTAAGGGCTCTCTAAAACAGACTTTTCAAAAATTTTATCTTCCAGTTTCAGAGACACACACACAATGATACTGACACACAATGATACTTACATATAATGATACCAGAAAGCATGACTTAAACTACCATAGTATTTGTTATATCTGCACAAACAGTGCTGGAAAACAATGTATATTGAAAACAATAAAGCTTTGTAGACAAGGCAGGCTTCAAGCAAAACCTAGCAAAAAGTACTTAGACTGGCAAGACCAGAGAATTACGTGCGCATCATGGGATATGGCAAAAACACCAAAATGAACATTTTTTTAGTGGGGCGTGTGGCATGTTTAGAAGTAGGAGAACTCTGAGGGCACATATAACAGACTTTTAATTAGAAACCTCTGAATATTGCTAAGTGGTTATAATTACTTGGGCAGAGTTGTGATACAGGAAAAGGAACTGAGGTATTTGAGTTTTTCTTTAACCTTTCCTACAGTACCCACTTTTCTCCTCTTGTGTTCTCTAAAGCATAAAATATGCTACCAAGAATGCCTCCTGCCTACTACCCATCCATAGTGTTTATGTCAACCAATCAGAAGCAATGATGCAATTGCAAGGGCAACTTACTAGGTTGTCTCCTCCAATCTAAAATCTTCAAATGTATTCATATAAATTAATGAATGCAAACAATATATTTAATAGCTAATCTATATATTACCAGAAGATAGACTTTTCTATTCTTCATTTGCCACAAGCCCATACCATTAAATCACCCATGAGCTAATATCCCAACAGCTAAAATTTTTCCATGTGGATTGTTTTGACCCTTGGCAATAAGTAATAAATAAATAAATGAAGCAAACTTGCAACTTCTCTTATGAGAGAGATTCTTTAAGTTTACACTTCTTTTTTGTGAACATTAACCATATTTAGCCATTAAAAAAATTCAAATAGGCAATCTGCTGTTCTTTTAAATAATTTTCTATAGTATTACTTGGTTTACAGCAACCCCTTTAAGCTCAAAAAGACTATTCCTGACTCAATTGTTTATTCTGTTTCTTCTCTATGGTATTTTCCTACGTCTTTGCCATCCGATGATGCACACCTAGAGAATTGTTCCACTCACCATAATTCTCTGGTCTTGCTGTCTCAGTATTTTTGCTAGGTTTTTCTTGAAGCCTGCTTTGTCTACAAAGCTTTATTATCTTCAATACACATTCTTTTCTAACACTGTTTGTGTGTATATAACAAAAACTATGGTACTTTTAAGTTATGTTGTTTCTATGTTATTTTAAAAGCTGATCTTCTTTCCTCTAAGGCAACCAGAAACATTCAGGGACTCCTCACCTTACTCACACCCCTAAACTTAGGCTTCTACTGTTTCATCTTTATGCTTAATGTACTATTCAATTATTTTATTTCTTAGGACAAATTCTAAGGATTATTCCTCAGCAATCTCTTTATTATTAGCTCTCACTGCACTAAGGATAATCCTAATCTCACCTATGAATTTCAGAGAATATTTAGGTACTCTTTCTTTCTTTCTTTCTTTCTTTCTTTCTTTCTTTCTTTCTTTCTTTCTTTCTTTCTTTCTTTTTTCTTTCTTCTCTCTTTCTTTCTTTCTTTCTTTTTTTTTTTTTTTTTTTTTTTTTTTTTTTTTTTTTTTTTTTTTTTTTTTTTTTTTTTTTTTTTTTTTTTTTTTTTTTTTTTTTTTTTTTTTTTTTTTTTTTTTTTTTTTTTTTTTTTTGTATTGAGTACAGTGTCTACAGAGTCTGACTACACAGATCTGACTCATAGAGATTCTCCTATTTTCAGCCTCCCAAAGCTGGGATTACAGGTGTGTACCACTATGCGTAGTCTCAATCACCATCTCCGTGCACCTTAGGGATAGGGTCAGCTCAGCATGCCAGGGATTGAACCCCAGCCACTGTTCTGTGCCTTAGCAGGTGCTTTAGTCTGCTGAGATATCTGGCCAGCCAATATTTAGGCACTTTTAACCTGTGTTGTTCTAAAGTCCACAGGACTATTAGTCTCATGAGAGTATATAAAGACTTGGTTTTTCAAAGTATAAATCCAAGTTATATAACTGAATGTTTTGTTATTCTTGTAATAGAGTTAGACATTGCAGTCAGGTTTATTTTTTAATCTGTCAGAATATTTTTATTTTGTAGAGATACTACAATTGCTAGTTTTTGTGCTACTATGTATTAAATACTTGAAAATCCTATATATAGTTTGCAAAATGTATATAAGAAAAAAGTGTAACTTCAACACAGAAAAAGGCATCCAATAAATGCAAAACTAAAACCTCCCTTCCCTCATATTGTAAGCCACAAATGATCTGTCATGTATATCTTGCTAATTGAAAAACAGAAATCATTGTTAAACAGATTTATCAAACTGTAAGAGAAAATGAAATACCCAAACCAACCATTACATAGTACATGAAGGCATTATTTGGATTAACCAAATCTCTGAATTTGTGACGCTGACACATGGCTTCTCTTCACTTCTGATCATGATATGTTGAAATACCCACTACTGCATTATTTTAATAATGCTAGTAATCAGTGATTATTCTCAAATGCTTTTTAATTAACCAGCAGCTTTATAACTGAGGCAAATTAAATATCACTTTGGTAAGTAAAATACTGCAAAAGGCTTAATTTTAAAGGACATTATAAAACCAAATTAATTTTTCAATTTTAAAATTGTAATGAATAAAACAAAACAACTAATGTTTTCATCCTTTTTGAAAACCTTTTATTAAAAATTCCTTTGGCTTTGGCTCACAAATTTCTGGACATACACTAATGTGATTTCCTTATCCTGAAAATTCACCAAAGAGTTTCCCTCAGTATAAATAACCATGTGCTTCGCAAGTGTTTCACTCTGATGTAACTGTGTGTACATCTGCTCTGATCCATACCTTCAAGGATGTTTTCTTTCAGAAAAATAAATGTTTGAAAATACTTCTTAATGTCATATAGCGTTTATTATAGCTATAGGCAACTATATCAGAAAAACAACTTAACTGCTGAAAAAATAAACTATTTCAGTTGTCTACTGTCACAGACACATTAGGTGAAAAGCATGAAAAATGTCACTTAAAATTATGCTCAGGGAGTAAACTACAATTTTACTTTCACTTGACATGACAACCTCCTCAGCACTGTGTGTGTATGTGTGTTTGTGCGTGTGTGTGTGTGTGTGTGTGTGTTTGTATTATCCTTCCCCTCAAAGAGACACTACCAAAAAGTGGTGAGCCTCTAGAGTCATTTGCAATGTGGATGCATGTTCAGACGTAGTTTCAGTTCCTACCTTCCCCAAGGCAATGAGCCCATGCAGATGCTGTGGGAGCCGAATTCCAACAGTGCTTGGCACACAAATCATTGACTTGTTACCAGTCTACATTGGAAGTCAGAATACAAAAGAGTTAAACACGTTAACTGAGATGCAGTCAAGCTTTCTCTGCATTCATTTGAACTGCTAAGAAGTCAGTAGAAAACCCACAGCGTTCCAGTGCCTTGGAGGGTTGTTTTGTTCTCTTAAGAATACACACTCTGGCTGAATCCATTCTGCAGGCATTTACAATTCAGCAAGTCAACAATAGACACACTCACCGTGAAGAAAAATATGGAATTTAATATAGAACAAGGATGGAAATATCTTATTGGATACCAATGAAGAGTTTTATTTTCAACTAATTACTCAAAACAATGTGTTTTGAACAAAGTGCTAGGACACATTTCTAATGCTTGCCTTAAGTCTAAAGTGACTCTGTTCATTTAGCCAACTTTCTTCACATAACAGTTGTTATGTGTTTACACAGTTTTAAAACACTGTTCAAATAAAGCCTGTGAGTTTCATCTGTGTAAAGATAAAAATTCTCCTATATTGTAATTTGAGGAGAGAAACAATATATTAAAAATTAAGTTTTTAAGATGTACAGAACCTTAAAGGTTATGTTTGTATCTGAAGTTTCCACAAAAGTGCATCTTTTGAAGGTCGGGTCCCACATGCAGCAGAATTCAGAGTTGGGGCCTTTGAAAACAAAACGTATGGGAAAGACTGCTCAATAGATTCATGACTGATAGATTTATAATTTGATGGCATTATTGGGAGGTGATGCGAAGTGTAGCAGGGAGAATATTAGAGATCTCAGTTAGATAGAACTGTTGTAGACAGCTCGACAGGGCGAGGCCCTCCTGAGAGTCCACGAAGAGGATGAGAACAAAATACAACTGTGGCTGGAGGCCCATCTGTTGATGGGAAGGCTTATGTGCCTCCCCAGGGGTAAGCAAATCACTATAATTGATGGTACATGGTCCAATAAAGTCTAGATAGATGTGAGTCACCCAGGTGGGTGACCAGAATATCCTGATCTATCCCTTCTTAAACAGGTCTTTGTTCTTTCCATGTTCACTTGCTATGTGACCTACTTCCCCATATTACCTAAGCAGCTATACTTATAATACTATTGGTTGATCATAGTCACGGCCAGTGTTGTGACCACCTCTTGATTTTGCTCTATAAAAGGGCCTCTGTGGACTGGGTTCCATGGCAGCCCACTTCCAGGTGCCCTCTCATCTCTCAGGAGCCACTTGTTCAATAAAACTTGTCTGGTCTTAACTTTTATTGATTCTAGGGAGCACACTTCAGTGTACCTGACTTCTAGCAGGCTGGGAGTTAGAACATTTCTGCTATATCCACAGGGACTTGTCAGGGGCCGCAGGTCCCTGGGCATGTGTTCTTGATGGATATAGTACACTTGTCTTCAGCACTGCCTCCTTTTCTTCTCTCGCTATTTCCTGACCTCCATGAGGTGAGCGGTGACCTCAACACACTTCTGTCGGAAGAGCTGTCACTGCACAGCCCCCAAAACAAGGCAGACAAGTGAGCATGGAATAAAACCTCTGATACGGTGAATCTCACAATAAGAGTTCCCTCCTTAGAGAAGTCTATGTCAGGTATTTTGTCAAAAGAAAGAGAAGAAGAGGAAGAAGAGGAGCAGAAAGAGGAGGAATGTGACCTCCAGAAAAGCTAAACATTAATAAAACAAATCGTAATAAGCACAAGGACAATAATTAAAACTTAAAAGACTTCATTTGGGTTGTGGTATTTATGAACATATCTTATATCTAAGTCGAATACATACCTCAGGAAGGAGGCTACCTGAGGCAGGGGGGCAGCCCAGTGGCACTGCATGTCACATTCCTGGTGGGTAGCTTGTCTACCTACTGAACATCAGAGTCTTTATTTAAAGATGATTAAACAAACAAAGCCTGTACAGTGCTTGGACAAGAACTTTATAAATAGTTGTAATTCCTTATTTGTTAGCATTTGTTGTAATGTGGTCATATCCTGGGATGATTTGCTCCTCAAGTCATTCCCATGAGAGTCCATGACTAGGACCTGCCACTCATCATATGCCCAAGCACAAAGCATAGGTACTTATGTCCAAGCATGAGGATAAATGTTCTAATTTCCAGGATTTTCATTCTAGAGGGATGATCATAAATGCATGTCTGATCAAAGTACATGCAAACATCACCAACGGACACAAAATCAAAAGGACAAACTGAGGCATTATGAAATTGGTTGAAGTAATACTATCAATATTTTCTGTTATTAAGCAGGTGATTGTCTTAAAGTAATCATTATTATGAAGCTCACTGAAGTCTCACCACTATTGTAGATAGAGTTCTAACTATGTGTGAGGACAACTCCAATTTTTAATTTTTAATCAGTATGACTTTAATACTTTTTCATACAGTGAAGATGGATATTTATCTGATAGAAAAAAAATTACCCACATTTTCTGCCATAGTATATTGATAGATTTCATGTAGTCTATTATAAATTTGAAGTGTTGCCAAAGAATTTCTCTTCACTTTACAGAAATTTTTTGCAGTCAGTGTTTTCTTTAAAACCATATAGTGACTGAAGACATTGATTTCCTCATTTCTAGACTAATGAGAAGCCGAAAAATCGATATCCACATTATCAATTGGAGTTTGGTGGTCAGGTGCAGCTAGATCTATGGTCTTTGCAGACATTGCTTCTTTTATGAAAGGAAAAAAGAACTTTTCAAGATAATAGTAAAAACATCCACCCTTTTTTTGAAGGTATCGACTTACTGTTGATTTAAGAGAGACTGATTATTTCTGAAAGAACATCCAACAATTTCTTCTTTATCTGCAATGTAGCATCCCAAGCTGAGAGTCTGAATTACAGTTCACTGTCAACTTACCTTCCTTTGTCTTAAAGGTGAAATGTATTTACTTTCAAAGAGAAAAGAAATAGTTCTGAGTAGCAATTAATGTAAAGGATAACCTAAAAGGGCTGAAAACACGAAAGTAATAAAACACTAGAATAGTTATGTAATACCAGGTATCTACACATTTCCTAATAACAAATTATCATGAGTAAAATCAAATACTGTGTCAAATTCACAGAGGTTGTGTAAATATTTGGAAAAAAATCCTAAAGCTCCTATTATTACATAATCCACATTTCAAAGATAAGCAAGTTTCTTATGTAGGTTTTTGTGGAGTCTCATAAATCTGCACTACACACATGATGTGATGTTAGAAGTAAAATATGACTGATACCTTTAACTCCATCAAAATTAAAACGTCACTGGAAATGCTGTACTTGGACTGCAAATTGCAAGGCTGGGGCTAAAGCACTCATGTCATGAGTGCTTCCATTCTATATGAACTCCACAAAAAACTGGAAAAAATATGAATTAAATATTTTTATGGCAGAAGATTAATCAGCTTTTGTTTTGCCATCAAATCCATCATGGTCAGTGAGAAGAACTTCCTTTATTGATAATGAATGGCATGTCTTTTCATCTACATACATATAGGGAAAGAGAACAATGTTGACTCTCCTCTATCCTATTACTCTACCATGCGATGAGTGAGAGACTTGCAATATTGGAAGATTTTGGAAAAATGAACCCTGTGTCCCTTTGAACTTCACAGTTCTCCTCCTGAGCAATCTCTCTTCAAGTAGAGACAAATCAGTACTTCAAATACTAGGCTCTTCCTTCCTAATTAATAAGGAATTTTTGCCCCTGTCTGACCTACTTTCATTTTATTTTTATGTTGTTTATCCACTGAGCAGGCAACAAAGTTGCCATTTATGGTCCTCTTCCAGCAACATCCACCATCATGGTCTTATGTGAATGGATGGCCAGTTGTCATTAGTGAGAGAAATATATTTTCTAAAGAGAAATTTTCCATCCTCTAAAGAAATAGCACTAATGGTTTACATCCAGAAATGACCTTATGCTCTACTATAGTGCTATAGTAGTATCAAAAAGCTTACATTAATTAAGGACTTTATGAAGAACTGTTCTAAAAACTGCATGAATAAGGTGTCCACTTGATTTCCACTGTAGCTATCTTTACAGATGATAACATTAATGTAAGGAAAGCTGAGTGGCTGGCAAATGTCAAGTTGAATAGAAGCAAGAGGAACTAGCCCAAGAAGCTAGTTCTCAGGACTCTAGAGGAGCATCCTAAGACATCTTGCTTTAAAACGGAAACACCTGAGAAGCAAAGAAGTGCTGCAGTCTCTCAGCTCAAGTACAGTAAACAAAGACAGAACCACATCAAGTTTCCCAGGGTCGCTTGCCCTGATGGAGCTTCTGAAGCCTTCTGAGAGTAAACAGTATGTTGCTTTTTTTTGTGAAATGATTCAGCAGGAGACTGAGAAATGACAGAGGATGCAATAAAAGGTTTGAAATCCCTCTCACTTATGTGGGCTTTACATTTTTGTAAGACACACATGGGAGATCTAAGGATGCCTAGGAGAACTTGTCAGGGCAGATGTCTGTATGTGGCTATTTTGAATCATCACCTGGGAAAATATAAAGAAACTGCCTCTGAGTCCCACAAGGAGCTGTATTGATCTGCTATGGATCGAACTTGTTTTCTCTAAAATTCGAGTCTCACGAATGTGATCGTATTGACTGATGAGACTTTTTAGAATTCCATATGACCCAGCTGTACCATCTGAAGTATTTCACCAAAGAACTAAAGACACCAAACTATAGCGATATATGCATGCCAGTGTTTGAATCAGCACAATTCATGATAGCTAAATCCTGTAAACAGCTTGCATATCCATTGAGAGACAATTGTTGACAAAGCAAATGTGATATCCATACATAATAGGTGACTATGGGGCTAGAAGAAAGGACAAACTGGAGACACTTTTTTAAGAAAGTGGATATACTTGAATGGATGCTGAGTGGATTAAGCCAGACACATGAGTCCAGAGAGCATACAATATCCTATTTGAATAAGGCAAATTACAAACAAGAAGCTCGCAAAAGAATTCCAGGGGACATGGGAAGGTTCTCTTGCAAATAGGAAGGAGTTCAGGACACTGAGTGCAAGAGCAAGGGGGAGAGAAACATAAAATAAGCAGATTAAAGTGAGGTGGTCATAGGAGCCTCATGACCTCTAGGAATGTAGACACTCTATGCCATAAACATAAGATAAGGTAGTAATATCAGCAAGAAGAAAATGGAAAAAGGGATTTTGGGGAGAAGGGAGGCAGGTGGAAGAGCAGGAAAAGCACATGAACAAAATCAAACTGTGCTAAAATGATTATAAACAGTATCTAATAATAAAAAGTAAAAGTGGAAACAAATTCTCAGGTGGGAAACTCCAAGCCAAATAAAATAAAATCAAAATTAGGAAAGAATTATTTAGGCTCATTCTTCACGAGTAAGATTATTCACTCCCCACGAAGCATTTGATAGAGGACATTGCTCCTTTTGTTCTTCTGCCTGCTACCCAGCAGGGACACAGCAAGCAGACCCTCACCAGATACTAGCACCTTGGTCTTGGGCTTCTTTCTTTCCTTCCTGTCTGAGTAAGCTGAGCCTTTCTGGGACACAACACCTGACACTCATATTAAAGGAAGAGCAGTTACATCACCAAGGGGATTCAAGGGAATGGGGCCCGGTTCAGTGGCTCCAAGCCAGAACCATCTTGGTGGAGTGGTAAAATAGGCTGAAGGTGCTTAGAACATGGTGCATTGGCATTGGGACCAGGGAGCGGCATCAGAGAGGAGGACGTGTGGGGCCCATGTGGACACATAGTTGTGCTTCTGCGACCCACTCTGACACAAGAAGTGTATTCCACCAGTCACCTAAATATTTCTTGATCCAATCAAGTTCACACAGTCCAGTTCAACTCTCAAACTTATTGTAAGAAATATATTTTGTGCTTTGCAAATTATCTGGACTATCGTACCTTATTATAGTACCAGAGACTAAGACAAATTGATACTGGAGAGAGTGTGATGCTCTAACACATATCTACATTGTGGAGGTAGACTTGAAACTGGGCAATAGGTCCACTCTAAAGTTAAAAATCAAAAGTCCCAATTCCTCTAGAAGTTTAGCAGACAAGAGCTACAGAAAAAGCCTCATTCTTATTAAAGTTAACTTAAGTGATTATGAACAGAATATTATAAGAAATATGAATAGTAAGGGACATCTGATTAAACTCTCAAATAGAAATGAGAAAAATATATTGAGAAAGGGAAAAAGTTCATCCTTCTCATCAAATGGTCAAGAATGGGCTAAATTATGTTCTATTTTGCTAAGACTTTGTAGAAGTGAAAACTTAGGAATAGTGAACCAAAATATTTTATAGAAGAAAATCTAAGCAGTGCTGTGTGGCACCTCTTACCTGCTTATGGTTAAGTGAAAGATGAGAAACAATGATGTAAGGGTGACATTTATTGTTACAAAAGAAGTATGCAAAAATCCTGAAAATTCTCACCTGGCCATGGGAGAATCAAATTGTGATTAGAAGAGATAAAGGGTGTGCCCAGCTGGCCTTTTGGTAAGATTAAATGGAATCCAGGGTCCATGACTCAGAACAATATGAGACTCTGGGCATGGTGTCACATGCCTATGATCTTTGCACTCTGAAGGCTGAGGCATGTGGAGCCCAAGTTCAAGCCAGGCCCATTACAATTTAGCAAGACTCTCATCTCAAAAAGAAATAAATACAGATGGGGCTGAAGATATAGGGTAATGTAAAGACCTAAATTCCAGCTCTAGTAGTAGGAAGAAGAAAAAGGAAAATATCCTGGAGATTTGGGAAGATTTTCTCTCCCATTGGAGTGTTAGGGCTTTGAGGGAGGAATGGCTCAGAAGATGGGACCCGGGGCATCTGACTGCAGAGGGAAACCTCAGGTCTCTCCTTCTCAGTTTGTGAACAGTGGCCCTTGGCTACCCAACTATGGCTCAACTGGCCCAGTGGCAGCTATGTGTCCACAGTACATGTGGTGCATGCATGTGGAGGTGTGATTAAGATCAGACAGATATTTCCTGTGAGGCCAGAGTCTCAGCACAACATTTCTGGTAGAAAAATATTTAGCCAATTTACAGGGACAGGCTCACACCATGACCCAAAACTACAGATCCATCTACGTGCACTGCTAGCCTGGGTAATCTGCAGGCTGTGAATTCAATGTGTGGAAGCAGAAGCATGCATTATGTCTATCATGGTCTAGCGAAGTCTTAAGGACTCAAGCCCTGCAGTAGTGTGCTTGGGAGGCAGGACATGCAGTGAAAGATAATGCTTAAACCTTAAGAAGTAGCACTTTTTTCTACATTTGGTTTTAGACTTAGGTTGTTATTTCTTCCTGCTCTCTTATGGATCTTACTTGAAACAGGATTGTTTATTCCATACCTATTCCATTATTGTGCTTCAGAAATATAAAACTTAGATCCCAGGCTGAAGCAGGTGGGCAACAAATTTCTTCAAGATGAACAATGCCTTGAGTATCATCCATTTTTGATTTGGAAAATATTTAGGATTTAGACCTTAAGCTTGATGTGAGAACAAGTCCAGCAGATTTCTGGATACTGTTGGGATTGAATGGAAGTCGTCCGTGTGCAAAAGGCACTTAGGAGACCCAAGCATGGACTAGTGAGGCTTGAGTGCATCCCGTCTAAAATTTGAATGGTGCTAAAGTGATAATATTAAGAGCTGTGGCTTTGAAGAAGAGTCTAGGTCATGAGGGTCTGTCCATTGTGAATTGAATTCATTTCCTAATAAAGGGGATGGCTGATCAGGTGGCGGGCAAGGAACATTTGCTCACTTTGCCCATCTACATTTCTCCAAAGGAGCAAGCGGCGATGCAGTCCTCACTGGATGTGGGCACCTGTACTTTGGGCTTTCCAGCCATCAAAATTGAGAAGTGAATTCCTGTTTTTTCAAGAATTACAAAGTCCATGACAATCACTTATAGCAACCCCAAGCAGACTGCTCTAATACCTTCAGTCCTCAAAGAGAGAATCACTGGTGAAGCAAGTATTGTTAGGATTATGATATTATATATACAAGAGTTTAAAATTTCAGTTATTGGTGTGATTTTTTTATAGAAAAATCATCTATTATGGACACAGAAGAATAAAAATTAATAATCAAATAGTTTGAAATGGACAAAAGATCCTACTTAACTCTTAGTGCAATCCACACAAAAAAGCATATTGTAATGTTCTGTTCTATCTATATTTCTTGAAATTTTCTCAACAGGTCAACAATAGATAGGGCTTGGGAACAGCTCAGTAGATTAAATGACTGCTTGGCAAGTGCAAGGTCCTCAGTTCAATCCCCGGTACCGCAAAAATATAATAATAGGTAGATATGTAAATAGATAGATGAGGTATTCATAATTACCAGGAAAATATTTAAGTGAACAAATATAATAGAGAAATGGGAATGTTAAATATAGTCAGAATACTTGAAAGACTTTGTTGGTTTATAAATGGTTTTATCATTTCTATGAAGTGTTAATAAAGCAATGTTTATAGGCACAAAGGTAGAAGAATCTTTCAATAACAATATGCTTTATCTCCATGAATGCTAATCCTGAGGTCACCTGACACAAAATGTATGAATTCCAGTATGCTAAGGCATATGTTCAGAATACTCCTCATTAATAAGAAATGGCTTCTGTGTGGTATCACTGGATGTTTAGAGAAAACAAAGAAGTCAAAAAAAAGTTATAATTGAGACACAGTAATTTGTATACACTTTAGAGTCAGGGTGACTGTGCTCAGGTTCCCTCCGTAGGAAAACAAAGCAATTTAAAATTAAGGGATATTATATGTGGTCATCTTAAAGAAAAATCAAAAGTTATCAGATTTCCTGGACTCTTCACTAATATTTGCTATCTCCTCCTTCACCTTTTCTGTTGAAATCTGAGCAGCAAGATGATTCTTTTAGGATAAACCTCTTAATAATACTCATAAAAGCTTTCAATGTTGGGTGCCAGGTGAATGACAGAAAATAATGTACGCTAGTTCCTAAGTTTCCAGTTACACAAGGGAGCATTTGATAACAGAGGAAAAATTACTATATTTAGAATTCTTCAGTAGGCTTGTAGGTTTCTCTGATTAATATATTGATAGCTCATTGTACCTTACTGTTGTGACCTAGTAACAGATCCCGAAGAAGGGAGTATATCAAGTCATTGAGTTACCTGAAAGTAACTGAAGAGCGATATGTACAGAAAATGTTCCATTATGAAGACAAATCACAAGCAAATCTAATGATATAAAGAAGTGAGAAATCATAGTAAACTAAAAGTGACATAAGTGACAGTTCTCATTCTTATGACATTTATAAAAACAGATGTCTTGCTTTATTCCCCTCTGAAAAGCTGCTAAGTCAACATGCCTAATCAGCTTTAGTTGAAAATCTCTATTCACTAAAGACATTATCTTTTCTTTTTCTTCCATTTTTCTATTTTAGGTAAAATGGTTTAACCAACATATCTCTTGTTAAAAAAGAATAAGCAGGTTGTTCCCATTTTAATAACCTATGCGATGCCAATTATTAGATCAAAGAGAGCCCTTTACCTGAAGAGTTCAAAGAGCAGTAAAGATTAGTTCTGGAATACATATAAATTTATTCCTGAATCTTTCAGTCCTTGATTGCTCAGGAAACAACATAAAAGTAAAAGCACCAAAAATTATGTAAAATGATTACCTTTAAAAAATCCCCTTGAAATATAAAATTAACATTAGCAGCACTTGTTTCTGGAAATCTATTAATCAGAATATTTGAATTATACTCATATGCTTATATTTAAATATTTTTACTTATAAATACATATGTAAATGAAGTTAATATTATTATTTATTATTCTAATATCAATATCCTATCATATTTTTAAAGGAAATATACCACTTAAACTATAGTATGTAAAAACATCTGATTCAACTAAGACCTATTTCAACTTTATTAAAATATGTAAATGTTTAAATAAAGTAAAACATCCATAATATAATCAAATTTAATTATCGTTTATGATTTTCAATCCATGACCTTAATAATAGTGAGACATCGATTCTTATTTTATCATTTTTATTCTATGTTCTAGGTATACCTTCATATTCTCTATTAAAATATGCTTGAAATGAAATATGTTTTCACTAAGAAATTACTCTCTAATATAATAAAAATGATTAATTTTATAAGTGTGTTTAATGGTAATGTGCTTCTAAACTACAATCTTATATTTAATAAAATTCAATCTATTTAAATGAATTCCAAGTAATAGAACACACTGGAGGAAAAAAATAGCTCTCACATGCCAAGGATTACAAAAATTAACTTTTTGAAAGTATCATCTTATTAGAAAACTTTTATTAAAAAGTCTGTTCCAATTTCCAATTAAATCAAAAGATATTGCAAATGCCACAGAAGTGAAATAATGAAGAACTAAAATAAAAGCCTCAAACTGAAGCAATAGAATAAATAGTAAACTATCCCAGGCCCTTAAAATTATGTGGCAATATAAACACCACATTCACAAAATACGTATTAGATATTTTGCAGAATCAATTATGGCCCCATTTATTCAAACAAATACCCATTATAATGCATTTGCACATCAACATTTTCCAAGAGATTTAAATTCCAGGCCTGTAGGACAGAATCCTTTCCCTTTACAGTGCTGTGCTGCTCCAAATAGCCTTTTTAGAAGTTTTTCTGCTTTCTACAATTATGAACAAAGTTTTAATTGGAGATTCATTCATTCATTGATTAAATAACTATCTTTCTTAAATATTTACTGTGGCATTTCTTTCCTCAAATCATTCCATCTCTTTCTATTCGTAATATTGTTTGATCTAGGTGAGGTGGTACACACCAGCGATTTCAGCACTTTGGAGGCTGAGACAGCAAAATTGAGGCAAGACTGGGCCAGATGGTAAGTGCACAGCCAGTCAGAGACCCTGCCTACGTTGGCCCCACCATTTCAGTGACTATCAACTCTCTGCCCCTTTCCCCCATTTCCCTTTGCCCCCTCCCCCACATCTTAGTTGTCTGGGAAAGGTTGATTGGTGTCCCCTATGCCATCTGCTAGAGTCTTCCTGGCTATCGAAGCACCATTTCCACTGCAGCATGATTGCAAGCAGGCAGAGTGGAGCCCCCTCCTCGATTTCCACCCCTTCAAGCAATACTATTACATTTCTCTTGAAAAAATGAGAGGACCCCTGGAGTGATTAGGATCAGGAAGAGAGGAATCTAGGCTCCATATTTGCATATCCATCATTCACAGCAACTGTCTGGCAGATTCTCTAGCTTTCTGCTGGCCCTCACTGACACAGGGCTGTGGCTGCTACGTGGGCATCTCTCCTTGGCCACTTCCCAGGCTGCAGTCTAGGCTGACGCCCTCCTGCTACTACTGACTACAGTGACACAGTGCAGGCTCTGTGTGAATACAGTGAGGCCATGGTTGTAGAACTCAATTTATGTCACCACAGTGTTTGAACATCAAACATTTTGAAAACTGAACATGTTTTTCTCATATGAAATAATGGAAATCCAAATAATTGATTCAAACACCCCAAAATTATACATATAAATTCTTTTTTCCAGAACTTCAATAAAGTTCACGATGTTTTATTTTTTAAAATGTCTTGATTCTCACAGTTTTCCTCGTAGCTTTAACTGTTGGTTCCCTTAATTTATTCCAGGGGTATGATAAATGCATAGCATTGGTAATAAGCATTGTCCATGTAATAGTGGGGCGTAGTCCACTGCCGACGGTGATATGTGACTTGCTTTCAGACCATTTAGTTGTTTTTTTAAGTCAGGTTTTCCAGTTGCATATCCAGCAAAGATATGAACACTAAGCAGACTTTATTCATGCTTTACTATTTGTAATGGAAAGTTCACAGTGGGCCGTTCAGACCAAGGCATCATGGGGCTCACTTTGGTGTTCTTGCAAGCTTGTTTGGTTTGCCTTTCTGGTAGTGTGGCTCCAAAATTCTTCTAAATGTATTTGGATTTTTTTTTACCTTGAATAATATGGACAGATGAGTTGTTTTGTCAAGGAACACAAAAAAGAAAAAAGAAAGAAAGAAAAGCAATCCCTCAGAGTTGTTCATATGAAAGAGCTGCAGAGACCAGCAGCCCACACAGCCTGGGAGCAGAAGCCAGAACTTGACAGCACCCAGCCTCTGGTGTCCACTGCAGTCATCGAGTGCAGTCCAGTGCTGGCTTCCAGCATTGTCTGCTCTCATCTGCTGACATCACAACTGGCAGCCAAACTGCACTGGGCCAATGCACATTTCCCATTTGAATTGAGCAAAACAACCCTAGGCTGACTGCTGCACCCCAGCCCCTTTCTGTTAGCTTCCCAAAAAGGGACAGCCAAGCAGCAACCTTTGTAATCAGTGCCAGGAGGTGGGTCCTACTGGTGGCACCCAACAGGCCTCCTTTATGGTTCCTGTTCTCAGATGCCACAGGGCCCATTCCTCACAGGTTGATGCACAGACTGAACTCAGTCTAAGATTCTAGGCACTCCACCATCTGTCTCTAAACTGTCTTTATTACTTATTTTGAAATTGGTTCTCTGCTTGCTAGACTAAAGAGATGTTAAGGAACACCTCTTCAAAGAAAGCTCATATAAGCATACAAATGTGCCTTGTAGGTGGAAGACTCTGAGACAGCCTGACGTAAAAGAACACTGCTACTTTCACTACACTGCTCTAACTTTCACAATAGGGGAAAGCTTTTCTTGTTTGCTTGTTTGTTTTCATGCCCACTTGGCGGGAATAGAATTCTTCACTGAACACAAGACAAATTGGATACTCTATCCACATAGAGTGTGCCTATCTGATACATATTTTCCTGGAGTTCCATTAAGATATTATACTTTTTATGCCAGTCTGGCTACATTTAAGGGCCTACCTGTGTAACTGTTATCCAGCTGGGCACGGGTTGGGACTTGCATCCCACTGCTCAGACTCACACCCTGCATTTGGATTTCCGATGCAAGCCTGAGTAGTTCTGCATCCTTATGGCTGCTTCTTCTGCAGTGGAACACCATAATTTATTGTTGTACAGTGCAGTTCTATAGTTTTATGTTGTGTTATACATTATAGTCATGCATGCAAGAATTAGGCAAATAAAAACAAAGTGAAGTTGGAGTTTCCTCTGACCATTTCTTCAGACTGGGTGTTGTAAGGTATATATTATATCTGATCATTTAATGACTAATTCATTTCACTAGGCTAAGTTCATTTAACCTAGTCTCAGGACTATAACTGAGTAATGAGAAACACCTGTATTTCCATATAATTATTCTCATTGTTTTCATACTGAGATATTCTTGTTCTATTTCTCTATATTTAAAAATCATTAGCTCAGATCTCACTTTGTCATGGATACCTTCTTTTTGAGTTGCTTTCCCTGAAATGCCAGCAGAGAGTCTGTCCATCACTCATTCAGTACATAATGACATTCACTGCTTCACTGCTGAATGCCTAAGCTGTCTATTCTGTACAGCTTTCTTGGAAACTCTTCTAACTGTACCACAAATTCCTCAAGGTGACGAAGCCTTAGGTGACTTCAAAACATTCCTGCAATTTGAGTTTGCAGCCATCACCAGGAAAAATACCATATTACAATGCTTCAAATATGACAACACTCACACACAAAACTTGCTTTGTTTTAAGTTAGAACATGAATGTTTAGATACGAACAGTATCTGAAGTTATTTTCATGACAAATATTTATAAAAATTGAGTTCCAGAAGAAATTATTCTGATTGTCTCAATATTTAAATTAAATTAGTGTGTCAATAAATCACAGGAAACAATAAGGTAATATGAGGAATAGACCAACATATAAGTAATGAAGTATAAAGGATAGATGATAATTGCAGTGTTGATATGAAAGAGACATAACAATACTGCACAGCCAAGCTGAAAGGAGATGTTACAGTTACATAGTTTTTTCATCTGGAAAATGGAACAACAAATTTTACTAGTAAAGGCAGAAGAAAAGTTTTTGTGAGTTTTTAAGTACTGGGGTTGAACTCATGGCCTTCACACTAAGTTATGTCCAAGGCTTTTTTTTTTTTTTTTAATTTTGAGATAGGAGTTCTCTAAGTCATTATATTGACCTGGTTGGACCATGCTTGGATCCTCATCCTCCCAAAGTATTGGGGTTATATGAGACACATGGTACAAATCAAATTCATTATTATTATTTCAATTTTACAAGAGCTGTAGTTAGCAAAAGTATTCTTCTTCAGTTTGGTGTGGGTTTAAAAGCCCAGCATAAGTCATTCTTATTAATAAATGAAAACCCTTTGTTTAATACAATACTTGAAAAACCACTTACAATTTTTTAGAGCAAAAATATTCAATGAATAAAATTATAAACTGGATCATCTCAGGAATAGGTTTGTGTTCTTTGAAAGAACTGTGAATGAGTTTAGTTCATGAAATCTGAAGCAAAGTCCTGAAAACAAAGAGAGTGTTATGGAGGGTGAAGAGGGGACGGGCAAGAGAAGAGACGGGTGTTGTTTCCTGCAAGATTCTCAGTTAAGGTAGTGAGTCATCTTTTACTATTGGAGAACTTTATTATGACTGGTGGAAAATAAAATCATGAGAAGACTCCTTCCCAGTAGTCTTTCCAGGATGAATCATCTGCAAAATCTACCGCTAGTCAAATAAATTGGTTAACCCATTGAACAGAGGGACTTACTGTTATCCATCTGGATGATCATTACTGCCAAAAATATGGTCTAATTTTGGGCTAACTTACATTTAGCCCTTTCCTTTCTGAGAGAAGCCAACCAGTAATTTCATATGAATCTTCAGTTAGCACTGAATTATATTGAAGACCATTATTATGAGCATGTGAAGGCTTATTTACGGAGGATAACAACTCAGGTAACCCAGAAATCTCACAAATTATTACTTCTTATTTTAAACAGAATGTCATCTGCATTGTATAAAATCTACTCTCAGTTGTCTGAATCTGAAAAGTGAGCTTTTGCTAAGCAAAAGTCTTTACACAGTGCTGTCAGATTGGAATTATGGCAGCAAACTGATGAGATGGGGTTTAATACTCTAAGTGACTTACACTTCTGCTAAGTTTCACCCAACATACAAATACAATGCTTTATATTTTATGCTAATAATATAATCTTTCTTTTCCTAGGAAACTATAATGGGAAAACTCTTAGTATCTGTGAACAAGACTCTCCTGACCCTGGGCAGCCTATATTAGTCTTCTTTGTATCTCACATATGCATTTCTTTTTTCCTTCTTTATCTTTTTTACTTTTTTTTTTTTCTTTTGTATTTTTAGGGAAGAGTCTACAAGGTGTTCAGGTTCTCACTGCTAGATTGGACTTGTAGCGATCCTCCTGTTTACAGCCAGCCTACCAAGAGCTGGGATTATAGGCCTGTGCCACCATGCCCAGTCTCAATTGCCATCTCAGCATGCCCCAGGGGTGGGGCCAGGGCAGCAGGTGCTTTAATGTGCTAAGCTATTTGGCCAGCCCTCTCATATGTATTTCAACAGATGTGCAAACACATTGTGCACACACACACACGTAAGCATACATACACAAACTCATACAGGAATTTTATATAGATGTTTAATATCTAAGTTTAAATGTGCAAACCTGCCTGGCTTAGGAGGTATCTGTGTGACAAAGGAGCCTGCTGGGTGTGTCTGTGGAGGTCACCTGTGTGTGACTGTTGGATTCCTTTTTTTCTAATACATTTTAATAATTTCATTGAGAAAGAAGTAGCAATGACAGAGCTTCAAGATAGGTTAGTATTACAGTTACAATAATCGATACATTGCAAATATTGTTGTTTTTGTAGTGGTTGTTCCTAGTACAAGATGCAGACATAATATCTTGTTTAAACACTATTATTTCAAAACCTTCTCCTCATTGAACTAAGAGAAAGTAGCTGTATATTTATATTATAAATGGTCCCTTTATAATGAAAATGAGAATTTAAGGATTAAACAATGAAGAGAGGGCAAGGAGAAAAGCTAGGAAACATGACGGGGCAAAGATAGATATTTCTATGCACAAGATGGTTAAGGCAATGATCCTGAGAATCTTCAGCAGGTTTTTGAAACTAGTAGTTAATTGGTAGGATTTTCACCCTAACTAACTAAATATGCTGATATCTGTGAACTAAGGGTGAAGATAGCAATGTGTTTTACTAGGGTCATGCTTGGAATGCATGCCATTCTGGTCTTCTAAATACGTACTGTTTGTCAGTCATACCAGTTACTGCCACCCTATCTTTCAAGTAAATGTTTGTTTAAAAAAAGTGGGGTATTTAATGAAAAGAGACCAAAAAAGTCATAGGACTGTCCGGTTACAGTGCTGTATATGGTTAGATTTCTAAATTTCTGTGTAAAACTATACAATTGTTTATTTGTATTTTTTAAAACATATTTTATATTTTTTAAAATTTTTTCCTTCACATTCTGTAGTGATTTAAAGTTCATGATACCAATACTTCATGTAAAATACCTGTTCCATGTTATGTCTAAGATGTTCAATATTCAGACAAACAGTGAGGTTAAGCTCAACTGTCTATGTTATAGGGAAACAATGTCATTAAGCTTCTCTTCTGGAAGGTCAACAACTTCAGTTTGCAGACCAAAAATTAAGAGAAAAAGAAGGACTGCAAGGACAGTCAACATCTTGACCCTAGCCTTTCAAGGTCAGTGAGGACTCAGGACATAGGAAAGACTATACTGTATGTAACATGATGTAACTCAGTTGTGCCCCAAATTTTCTGACCAAGGAGATTATGGAGCCACAGAGCAAAGTGACTGATGATGTACAGTGTGCCTAGGAGAGTCACATGGAGAGAAAGCATTCTCTCAGGCTTTCTCAGAGAGCAATGGCCATGACTCATCTAGATGGCTGACACTGACAGAAGATCTACAAACTGCTGTATAGGACTAAAAGATAAGTCCTGAGGGGATTTGACTGACCTTGTCAGATATAGAAGTTACATTTCTTGTTTTATAGGTCTTGCTTTATCTTGGCCTTAACCACTGAGCAGTAAAGTACAAACTTGAAGTATAAAATAAGTAAAGGCATATTAATATGCTGAGCTATAAAAGGCTCAAGTCAACAACTTCTGACCCTGCCAGTCCTATGGATAATCTACTACTATTATGGACCACTGGACTATATTGTATTATTTTGTTGAATTCACACACTTACAATCTATGAATGAACAATGGAATACACATTGCTGACAAAAGTAAACAAAAAAGGGGCTATAACTGGATTCCTTACCTACTTCCTCCTCCCCTGTCTGTCTTGCTCCTTGCTTCCTAGCACCCTGCCTGTCACTGTTCCCCTGCTCTGCTGCCTGGAGTTCACATAAGGAGCAGCTGTTCTTTACTGTGCTCACTTCCATGATGTTCCTGCTTAACAACCAGCTACCATGGACCGAGTCTCTGCAACTGTGAGCCAAATGAAGGGGAAGTCCCTGGTGCTACAAAATTTGAACGAGCAGAATAGCTGAGTGATACAGAGTCACAAAATTGACACAGAAATCAGTTATTTATTTTTTAACAAAATTCTCATTGAAGGGAATGGGGCCTAATACATTCCTGTGATTCACAGAATATATGAGACCAAATACAAAAATATAAATAAAAACTGGTGTGCAATTTTATAGAATGTAGATAATAAAGCAGCAATTGTTAACTTCAGTAGTTTTAGATCCCAATTCCCAATAATTATTTGTTGTTATTTAGTAAGAATTAAAATTGGAAATGAATTTGCCTATTTTGTTGTAATGATATATAACTTCCATAGTGAAAAACATGAATAGCTGTATCAAAAAATAAGACTGATTTGACAAACCAAAGTAATGATAGGGGAAGGAACTTTAATGCTGCTCATAGAAAGACAACAAACATTAGATCTATAATAACTAATGTTGTAAACAGAGATGCCATGAAATCTAACTAGTGGAACTAGAAGTTGTTTCCAAAGGTTGGATTACTTGTGATGCGAATGTGAAGGTTTATCTGTAGCACTTTGATATTTTCAGTGACTCTGCAACTTGTACATGGTGGAGGCCTTCATTGTTTCATTCTTCACCTTCACCTTCTGAGTTGTATCCATAAGATTTTCACATGTTTGAATTTTCAGTGCAATAATAAACAATTTCCTCCCTCATTCAATCTGCTGGGTCAGGCAGTTACCATTATTACACAAAAAAGCCGGATGAAAATTTTTGCTGAAATATCCTGCAGTATCCAGTGGCATTTGAGAGGCTTATAATTCAGGAAGCAATAAATTATCTTATATCCATTGTGAAAGTGCAGAAATGGGAGGGGATAGGGAGAAGAGTTGTTGCATCTAATTATACTAAAGATATTTCCAATATTCTTGTGGTATATTTTCTCAACCGTGCTGCTCCTCAAAGGGAACAAAATAGACCAGTAGAGACTCAACTTAGCATGCATGAGTACAGATGAAATAATTTGTAATATTTACTCTAACATGACTAAAATTACTCATAATTTACAAAAGCAGGAGAAAAAAAAACATTATATGCTCTACAGGGGAATGTCTCCCCAGTGGCTCTCTACCCCTGACTTCAACAACCACTCACAACATCAAATTAGAAAACACTAAGTGTGAAACCAGAGGGAAACCAGAAGTGCTCTAACGCTTCCTACTTGCAGCACATTTCGCTGTCATTGTCAATACAGGCAAGTGGTTGACTAGCTGTGAGTGATGAATCTGGGATCAATATAATACCATATACTTCAGAGTGAGGTTGCAATTACTGGCTTGGAAAGCACTCCAGCAAAATTTCAATACGAAGTCAATGCTCTAAATGCCTCTATTTTGATCCATGTTACGCTAGCTAAAATGAGAAAAGATATTTTAAGCTGATTCATAGGACAGGTTAATGTGTATGTATGGGGTTGACTACTATAAAAGATGTAAAAATTGAGGAAGTAAAGCAGTCGGCTCTAAAAACCACTTCTTGGGAAACAATATTTATAGGATGCAAATGAAGTTATGTAAGGCATCTTAGATTAACAATGTATAATTTTGTATTTTTTCACTTCCATGTAGCTCATAATGACATGTAAAGCTACTATAATTATACCATTTTAATTTGTACTTATGGATGTTGCAAAAGAAATCATATGCTACAGCTCTGGCTGTGGAAAATAGACTAGCTCTCCAAGTATTCCAAGCAGCAGTTATACTAATAAAGCCTGTTTCCCTTTCTGAGGGACCCCCCTTCCAGTTCCAGGAGCCTTGAGGCCCTGTTAATCCTGTTAAAATGGTAATCTGATGTAGTTGTCTGGGTTCCGACTCCCCAACAGCAGCAAATGGCATAAATTCCTTTATTTTACACTAAAAATAAAAGTGCTTCAAGCCTTTCTATGCATTCTTATCAGAAAATTGCTAATACACATTTTAGAAATTTTTATTTTCAGCAAAAATGTCAATTGAATTCTAACGAATATCATGCTCAACACACATTCCTCCTTTTCAGATGAGTTTTCGAATATTTTAGATTTTAGGTGAAAACTGAAGTGAGTTGAGTCGACACTTAAAGGTCAGGATGCTACGCTCTCAGTTTCCTAAGATCAATAAATTAGGACAGTACCTCAGCTCGAAGGGACACAATGATTTGTAAACAGAAAGTAAGTTTTTAAAAACTGAATATTTTGACTACATAATACATTGAAGGAGGGGAAAATTGAAATTAAGACTATTTAAACATTAATAATGTGGGGAGTTGGTAGGCGAAAACAGAAGATATCTTTGGTTTTTTTGTTTTGTATGTTAGGGAAGGATCTATAGCGTGTTCAAGTCTCACTACTAGATCGGACTCATGGTGATCCACTCATTTACAGCCTCTCAAGAGCTGGGATTACAGGCCTGCACCACCATCCTATTTAATGATTAGGATGCCCAGCGTCAACTGCCATCTCAGCGCACCCTGGAGGCAGGTCTGGCATGGCAGGAGATTGAACTCCTGGCCCCTGCACCTGCTTGCAGACACTTTAATGTTTGGCCAGCTCATGTTTGGATTTTCTAAAACACAAAAAGTCCTTTGCTCTCATATATTGGGAATAACAAACTACTTATCTGAAGGTAGACACTATTGCACAGTGAACACAAGGGCTTTCTCCTTAAATTTGAATATAAACAATATCAAGTTCTAGAAGATCCAGTTAATACTAATGATCTAAATGAATTCAGTTCTACTTAAAGATTAGATCTTTTTTTTTTAATCTACCTGCTTCTACCTCTACTGAAAACTCAAAGTAAGAATTGTATCTCAGATGACTGGTCAAGCTGAAGAGGTGAACCAGGTTTGAACAGGAAATGCAATGGGTCAGAGGTAAGTTTAGCAGATATGGAGGACAGCATAGCTCCTCGAAGAAAATGCTGTTGGGGAAACGGCAACGCGCTTGCGGCTCTCGACAAGTATCAGTTGTGAAGAAAATTTGGGAAGAATCTCAGAAAGCGGATATGTATTTTACATGCCTACTAGGCATCATTTTGTGTGTGTGGATGAACTCAACACTGAGAGGCAGGGGAAACACTCTGTTCAGAAAGTATTTAGCCAAAGGACAGATCACCAAGTGAAGGTGTAGGGTGTGTGCATTTGTGCAGGAGTTAGACGTGGAAGAGAAGCCTGCCAAGCAATTGCTTCTGACTGAGTCCTGATGCGTGCACAGAGAAACCATCAAAAACCTTCAGGTTTGAAAAACCAGCATTGCAAGGCATAGGGCAGGACATGGTTGGGATGTGACCCATCAAATATCTACAGAGTTAAAGAACTGAAAATAGTTCACCTGCCTTTCACAAAGAGAATAACAAAGACTAAATCATAAGCAATACATATTTAATTGTTAGGATGCAAAATTATGCCCATAACATATTATTTAAAATAGCAATGCTTTATAAATATTGTGATAACTAACTCAATATTTCTCATATAAGCTGGTAAACTATGCTAATATAAAATGTTTCAAGTGAAGGAAAAGTTATCTTTTGTTTAAAGAACAATTCTAGCAATTTTTATCCTGGGGTAATAATCCTATTTGGTTAAAATATTAATTTTTGGATTAGCCAACTTTCATTCTACTTACAGTTTTTCCACTGGTTTCCCTCGTCTAATTTATTGGTTTTGTTAAGTGAGTTTAGTGGAAACAGATGAGTGAATATTTAAAAAAAATTGATATGGGATGAAAATAAATACTAGAGTGAATACTGTGTGTTATTTGGAGCTAATCCATTTTCATAGTGTTTAAAACTTGAAATGTTAATTTTCTCTGTTGTTAAATATTTACCATGTAACTGAAAATGAAATTACTGAACAGAAAATAATTTAAATGAGTAAAACAAACCAGCTATGTACAGAGCTTATTACTAGTCATTTGGAATACATTTATTATAGTTTGATATCATAAGACTACTTATATAGTATTTGAATACATGTGGGGCTGTTCTTATTTTCTGAAATGACTAAAACATAGGTGGAATGTTCATTTATTAACTATATTTTAAAACATTTACTTAGGCCTCTGTGATTAGTCAGCCTGATATTTTTTAATGTTTATTCTTTTAGAGTTTATATGATATCTCATAATTATCTTAAAACATATTTCAAGCAGCCCAAGATCAAAAAGATAATTATAATGAACAAATAATAAAGATGGGCCATTTCTATGTTGATGACTGATATTTTATCCCAAATTAAGGGGTTATTGCTATATATTAGAGATTATATTGTGCCATTATAATAAATACCATCATGTTGAATGTGTGAAATTACTTAGTATCGTGAAATCATAGCATACTGCTATCTTCTTACCTTTAAAATAATAGTGAACCTTTAAAAATTATTAAGGTTCATTTTATTAGCATTATTATTTTAATCAAGCACTGCTTAATTTGTATATAGTGACTTGTACTGTACTCTACTGGCAAAACAAAGCATGTTGGTCCTATTAACAAGGCACGTCAAAACAATACAAAATCAAAAAAAAAAAAAAGACTGCTGCAAGACTGTCCTTTTGCAATTGCAAATATGTTAGTTAGTCTTCTCACCAAAATATTTAAAGAAGTTTCAGAGATGAAAATGCTAATCCCTTGTGATTTCACCTGAGAATAATACTTCCTGGGCTGTATAGCTCAGACACTTAGCAAAATATATATAAAATTAGTGTAGTCTAGCATTGTTTTCCCTAAACAACAAAAGTTAAGAAAAAACCCTGATGGTATTGAGAAAAATAAATTATGATTCAAAGCAGACAGAAGCACAATTAAGTGAGAATGTGCCACACTCTGTAAAAAGGACCACGATTGTTAGGCGAGAAATAAAAGGAACTTTTCAAAAAAAGGCTAGCAATGAGGATCGGCTGGGCAAATGACTGCTATTATACTTATATCAACTATAACCAACCAACAAAAGCCTATGTACAGGTTCTGACAGGAAGAGGGGGCATCAAAACCCTTTGGCTTGACGCTCTGGTATGAAATCACAATTGTATGCATCCATTTTAAGCAGCAATGATTGTTTATAGCCAAGTAAAACATGCTGGATTTCTGTGTGAACATTCCAAAGGCATAATTTTGTTCTGTACTTAAAACAAAAGCAATCAGGACCTTTGTGGGCAATACTGAATCACTATGAAGTCACCATACAGGAAAAGAAGAAGATTTCAGTTTTCTCACTCAAGTTTAGAACCATATTTAGTCATCTAGTACCAAATTTTCTAACTCAGGAGCCAAAGGGCTCATTAACAATGTGTCCTCCATTGCTACAAAGCCCTATTTCTAGTAATAGGGACATGTAAGGTTTTCAAAATTTGAAGAGAAAAGAGAATGCACTCTTTAACAACAGTATTCTGAGCCTCGTATACTCTAGTTATTTTCAAAACACAGTTGTCTTAACTTGTTGTGGAGTCCAATACCTGTCTTGAGGAGCAGATGGCAAAAAGCTGTCATTTCGAACTTTTATGCACAAAATGTTGAAATTCTTCTGGGGTTACAAGGAAACCAAAGGCCTGGGAAGAACAGCTTTGAGTCAGACTTACCGATAGTGTAATATTTGAAGAATTACAATGTGAAACTAACACTGAATTATATTTTTGTTCAGTGTTAAAAATTTAGGACCTATTACATGGACTGTCCAATTTCACTCTTAACTAGTGTTTCTGAAGAACAATCAGAACTGGATAGAGCATGAATTATTCTACCTTCTATCACTTGTAGAATCATCTGATCTTAAAACAGAGGCCAAATTTAAATTTTTCTTTTCTTTTTTTTCCTAGTCATACTTTGCCTCATCTCAGAAGGCTCTGAGTCTTCTGACACATTATTAACTCTCCAAATTTCTTTCGTGCCAATTTCCTGCTCAGTAATTAAGCACAGATATGCTGACATTTCTTTAGAGCGATGCCAACTCCTCTCCCCTCTCAGGGCCTTCACCTCTTTACTTTCTATCAGGCAGGCACTCCTGCCCTTGGGACCTTTGCAGGATGTTTCTCTACTCTCAGGTCTGATCTTAAATGACCCTTTGGAGAGGTAGTCTAAGCAGACGTGTCTCAAGCCTGTTTGACTCTCCTCTTCCAAAGCACCATTTTAGAACATGCCGGGGAAAACTGTACAGGCTTATTTTTATGCTTCTCTCCACACACCAGAAGTTCTACAGAAGAGGAAAGCACATGTGTCTCATTCACATTGATTGTCTTGCATCAATGTACTCCACAAACACGTAGGACAACTGAGCTCCACCTATCATGCATGCAGTAGAGCATGCCATCCTGGCCTCCAGACGCCCATTTTCTAGGGCTGCAGGTGGAGGTGGGACAAGTAGTAAACAGGGTGTGTGAGAGGTAGGGCTTGATAAATTCACCTGCATTAGTAGGAGAGATAAGCTTATGCCACTGCACCAGCATCATGCAATTCAGCTGTTACTGTGACATCACTTCCGAGAGAAATTAATTTTTCTTTGGAAAGATGAAGGGACCTCTTTTCCCTAAATATTTCCTGATTGTATGCCATACTTTACCACTTTGAGATGAATTTACAAGCAAGCAAAAGAATGTTGCAATTCATATTTAAATGAATACTTTTAAAACATCCATGTGTATTAGAAATTCCCAAAGGAAGAGACAGAACAATAGACAGTATGTCTCAGCCCCAGTGTCTCTGATGCACGTGTGTGTGTGTGTGTGTGTGTGTGTGTGTCTGTGATCATTCCCAGTTTCCTAGGAGGTGCTGCTTCTGCTGCTCCTTGCCTAAGAATCACATAAAATTAAATTAAATTAATTTTAATTTTAAAATTAAACTTAATTTAATTAAAATTAAATTAATACAGATACAATTCATATATTAAAATTTTTTATGAGTGCCTATAGATCTTACTGTTAGCCTCCATGCTATTGACACTTTTGCAGTACCAGATCAATTTGAGTGATCAAAGCATCTGAATTATTCACCATAGGTAGTACATTTTCTTTTCTTTTTGTAACTTCTGAAACATTGTAGCAGACCAGTTGTAGAGGATTTTTAGATGAATTCTCTCTAAAAATGGAGAAAAAGATTGTGGGGTTTTTTTTCATGGTGTATATTGTCATATGGCAGTTCTTATTTTACTAACAATTGGTTATTAATATTTTATTTCTAGTAGGGGTCAGGGAGATGGCTCAGTGGAATAAGCACTTCCCTGGCAAGCACAAGGGCCTGAGTTCAATCCCCGGTTGCATTGGAAAAAAAAAAAAAATATATATATATATGTATATATATATATTATTTCTGATGACTTTTTAATTCTATAGTCATCAATTTTACCTTGGAGGTCTTATGTTTGAGTATGTGAATTAGATGGAAAAGATATTTTTAGGGAAAGGTACCTGACATTAAGAGGCCAAGAGTATTTTTCACTCACTCACTATCCATAATTCTGATCACATGGATGATGATTTTCTTTCCTTTAATTGATTTCAAGAAAACACAGTGATATAACACCGTGACATATGGATGAAGAATGCATTCATGTATTCAAGGAGGCTCTTGCTAAGTGTAAAACGGTGGAGTGAATGGTCACAGTGGGACATGAACATGGCACAAGAACAGAGCACATAGTGGAGGGAAGAAAAATCAATCAATCAATCAATACAGTGGTTACATCTAACGTGTGCCTTCAACAAAGAATACATGTCAAAAGTGGGATAGTGAAGTCTTTTTTGATTCAAACTTAGGAAAAACAAGAGCTAAAGAATGGGGCAGGAGAACGCAAATAGATCAAGCTGGTTCAAAGTACCCAACACACTTGTTACATGTAATAGTGAGGAGGTGCATGCTGCGAAAGGGGTGGGAGATCAACTGCAGGCATCCTTCAGCCCCAGCACAATGAGGCAAAAATAATATAATAAAAATTGAAAATTCAGTGCTTTTTAGAAGGTTCCGCAATTTTTTTTTAATTTTAGTTTCTTAGTACCCCTGCGTAGCACATAACCTTCACATTTGATGTGTGGACTCGGTACCTGCACATACCCCAGCTTAATTCCTGTCCTCACGCACTTCCCTCCCCACCCTCCCTCCTCTTCTACCAACCCGTTGCTCTCCTATCATTTGCTATTCTATGCTTGTCAGCAGCAATAATGTTTCCACACCCCATTGGGAGTCAGTTTGCACGCATAGTACACCACAATCCCTCTACTTGATCCTCACCCCTTCTGTCCCTCCCTCTGCTTTCATGTCTTGATTCAATTTCTCTTTGAGAAAGACATAGCTTACCAAGTCACATTTCCTATTTTTTTTTATTTTTCTATTTATTTTGAGAAGAAATAAAGAACTGGGTTTGTAGCTCAGTGACACACTGCTTGCCTAGCATGCACAAAGACAGAGAACCAATCCCCAGCAGTGATTACAAAGAATAAAGGAAAAATAGAGAGAAACTGGAGTAGAAAAGTAGAGTGAGAAGGCCACCAAATCAGGTATTACAATAATCTAGGTGTGGGAGGTCATAAATATAATTAAAAGGAATAAGCAAGGAGATGAATTTTTCTTGAGAAAAATATATATTTAATGTTTGACATTATGAAATTTGATAAAGCAACCAGATGTGAGCAGAGGTCACAGGACCAGGTGGTGTGAAAACTCCTGGCTTAGCCCTGGACTGACACAGACTCTCATGGCTAGAGCAAGAAGTGGAGAGTGTTTTTTTCTTTTTTCCCAAATGGGAGGATCAAATGAAATAATATATGTAGTTCTCCCAGATGTGTATAAAGTCAGTATTCTACATTACAGTTACAAGTGAGTCAAGAGGAAATTTGAAATATGCTAAATAAGCAAGAAAGAAAAATGTTTGGTGATTGGTGAAGTACAAGAACATAAGAAAGATCTTCTCTAGAATGAACTAGGATGTATGAAAGGAAGGGAGTGAAGAGGACTTGAGTGTCACAGGAGATCTGATGCTAAGGTCTGACGGCAGAACAACTCTGAAGGAAGTGTGTCCAAGTGTCAATTTTATGTGAGTTATTCAGGGGATGATGGAGTACAGTGGAGATGGGAGAAAACACTGGAAAAGAGGACTAGAGACTTGTAGGTAGGTATTAGTTTAATCTCCTCTTATCATATGATTTTATCAGTAGCATAATATGGGTTATAAACTTCTAAGAAAGGAACAGACATTCTCAAAAGAAACAGCAGAATGGTTTGAAAATCAACAAACATATACTGAAGCATTCAGTATATAAAGATTTTATGAAATATTTTTTTCAGAATTGGAAAGACTATTAAACAATTTTAAGAAAATGGTAAGATGAAGTTTTTGGACCAGTGATGCCAAAGAGCAATATCACCCCTCTGATTTAATGAGAATTTTGGAAGAGAAATAAAAGGTGCAGTGTTCCCTGGAGAGAGCATTAAGAAATGTTATCCACTGAGAAAGTGGTAGCAGTGCCTTATGGAACAAGTTGTCAATAGGCAGAAGATCAGTAGCTTGCAATGGGCCCTGTACAGCCCCACAGCCACCTTCATCTCCACAGCTGAGCAGGTTACCTTGTAAGAACGACCTGCCCCAGTTCATGAGTCCAGCATCAGGTCCTGCTGTAGGAAGTGTCCCATGTCAGTGAAACTTCCACACATTGTGGTTGGATCTGTAGGAAACAAGCGTGCTTATTCACACCTCTAGTGCCGCTGTGTGGGTCATCAAAGGATGTATTCCACAAAGCACAAGGTGGACCTACAGATGGTTGCTGTCTCATGATGATTTCACTTAAAAGATTTGAGTGTGAGAGCAATACACATTCTGCAGCAAGTCTACTTCATTTTGAATGTTGTTCTTTCTGGCTTTGCAATATGTACTAGGAGTCTACTCTCTTGTGATGCTAAGCTGATGCCAGACCTCAGTGCCAACTCAGCCAAATGATCACCTGAGCAGAGAAAATATGTCCCACTGTCCCTAAGGTATGATCCTCCCTAGCTGTCATTGAAAATGCATATGTCATCCTATTAATTGTTTCTCAAAATATAACATTATTACAAGTAGAGCAGTATCTTATATATCCATAATCAAATGTGAAAATAAGGAGTGAAAAAGAGGGTCATACAAAACTAGGGAATTTGGAGAGAATTATCTTTTTTGCTGTCACTCTTGCTAGGGGAAAACAGAGATATTTTCCCTACTTTTCTTATCATTTAGAGGAATCTTTTTCAAGGAGAAGTTGCAGTTCAAATCTTGATTTCAACCCAAAGCCTCATGGATGGAATAAAGAGGGAAAGAAGGAAAGCCGCTGACTCCTGCCTGTCCTCCATGTGCTCTTTCCTTGGCCACTTACTGCCACCCTGCCGTCTGCCTAGGAATGGAAGCTTCACAAACTGTGAATGAGAGTAAACCTCTCTTCCTTTAAGTCGTAGGTGTTAAATATTTGGTCCCAGTAACAAGAAATTAACAAAACCATGAGGCATCTGGAGAAGTGTGCTGCAGCTGCCAGGAGGCAGTTTTGCTTTAGCCAGCCCTTGATTAACTGCTCCATTCTCTAGATAATGCTCCTTGCATATAAATATGACGGTGACAGCTAAAGATGCTGCACCCATAGGGCCATTATAGGGCAACAAACTGGAGGCTGCAAATCTTCTAATTCATGATGGCTAACAAGGAGAAATGGCCTTTGTCTATCTGATGTTCCAAGAGGCTGAACCCGTATTCATAGCATGTTTTAAACCTAAGGAAGCAGCAGGAGCTAGCACACCCACGGACAATAGGAAGCAGGTATGAAGCCTGCATACCAGGCTATTAACAAAGGGTACCCCAGCCAGTCATCCACCTTATGAACTGGGGAGATGGCTGTACTCCAGTGCTCAGAGTGCCTAGGAGGAGGTTATGTAGATATATGTTTCTTTCCTGCCTGGGTGAGGTAGATTTCATCATTATATTTTAAATAGAAGACTGCTCTGTTCAGTGCATATGTGAAGCGATGCATTCTGTTGCTTTTTGGGTCTTCACCCAAAATGGTTTGTGTTCCACACAAATTATCTTAAAACTGTAATTTTATGACAATAGTCTCTTTGTGATGCAGAAATTTAGAGAATATATATATATATATATATATTTATATATATAATCACCAGAGCCTTTAAGAAAGAAAGAAGGGCTGGGCAGATAGCTCAGTGGAATAAGCGTTTCCCTGGCAAGCGCAAGGACCTGAGTTCAATCCCCAGTTCTGCCAAAAAAAAAAAAAAAAAAAAAGATGCACATGGCAGATACTCAAATATTATTCTCTTATTCTCAATGACAATTTCTTACAGAAACTGAAGTTCTTAAATGCTGTCACCTTTTAGTTTTTCAAGTAATACATTCCCTGTCTATTTTCCATGAACTTGCAATTTAAAGACTATTTTAAGAAGCAAATATAAAAATACTTAAATCTTATGAATTAACTGTTCTGATGTCCTGCTTGACCCCACTCCATAAAGATGTAGCAGGACAATGGAAAATAATGACTTAGATAGTGGCTTAAATAATACATCATCAGGCCTTGTTCAGAGTTCATTCAACATGATTCAGCTTATCGTACAAGATGTACCTTTTAGTAAATGTGTCCCTGTAATATATTATATTCAATAAAGTTTATCAAATTCACTACAGTAACCATGATGGAAGAATATATATATATATATATATATATATATATATATATATATATATATATATATATATAAATTTCTGCATCACAAAGAGACTACTGTCATAAAATCACAGATTTAAGATAATTTTTCTACAATGGAAGATTGGAGCTGTTAAGGTTGAGAGCAAAAAGTGACTACCACGACTGTCAGAATGACAGCCTGGTGGCCCTGATGCTGCCTGCCTCCTACCCCAGAGGGACTGTAAAGATAAACAGAATACTTCCTTCAAATAAGGCTGAACCTTTCAAATGCGTTCTGAAATTGCCATAGGCAAATTTCAACACTACATCTTAGAGTTAAAAGTGAATTATAATCGAGTTATAAACATTATTTCCCCCATAATGCAATGATGTGGCACATTTCCTATATAGCAAATGAAACAAATGATGAGCTGCTCAGGACAGAGTGACTTAAGGGGAAAGAAGATGTATCATGAATTTACACTTTCTACGAGCCAGGCACAAATTGGATGAAGCTATAATATTTCAACTGGAGGAAACAATTTTTGTTAGGAAATAGCCTTCAATTAATGTGTTTTAAGATACTTTAATGCTAGCATTTATTTAGATGCTTGTTTGTGCATTTTCTACAAAGTGATGTAGGAAAGGGTAAGCACACCCCCCACGCATACACACTGAACTTTTATGTGGGCTATTTTCAGTTGAAAAAATGAAATAGTATAGGAGCTGATTTTAATGAGTGAAAAAAAGCACACAAATTTTATATGTCATTGGGGTCTTCATAAATCACTAATGTTATGAAGAAAAAAATGAGTAAAACATTATGATTTTATACGTTTCAGACAAATAACAATACATTTTAAAAGAATGAATAGTACCAACAGATACCTGGACTAGGTTAATAAATTCTTGGGAAGTTATTAGGAGATATATGGAGGTGGAAATGCAGAAGTTCAAGAAAGATAAGGCTTATTCAGAGTTTATTTATTCAAGTTCACTGCAGCCCAGATTAATAGTTTCTGGAGATCAAGGCTGTGTACGAGTTCTAGTGTGTGAAGGACACTATGTCCAGCTTGCTTCAACTAAGAAAATACAGTCCAAATGGCCCCTGCTGAAATTACACTTCCTGAGGGGGCTTCCAGTTGGTGTAATCGATTGTCACTTCCGCCATGACACATAGTCTTTGGCATCTCATTTGAAAATTTAGGCTACCAATATTTTCTGCATATGACTGAGAAATAACTCCTTTCTTCAACTATTAATTAGACTTGGTCTCTGTAAGTTATCTAATAAATGCATGGATTCCTTTGAAAGGCCTGTTTCAGAATTCATTACATATAGTTATCACTTCAGGAAACGTGCAAAAGGCTGATACATTGAAAAAGATGCCAAGGCCAAATACTTTTGTTTTTTATTACAAAATAACAATTATGTTATTATGTAATTATTTTCATTATAATATGTAAGTTTTATAACTGTCAATTGTAATATGTAAGTTTTTCGATATATGAGAAGTTATTTTGACTTTTTTTACTTATCCGATTAAAGATACGATTTCTGTATTGAAAATCATTTTGGCAACAAGTGTAAGTTTCCAAGAATAAGACTTAAGGTTGGCATTTGGGGGTTCACTTCAATAGAGGTAGATATGGCCGTCTCCATCCTCCAGCCACCCCATCGCGCTAGGGCACTGGGGCATAGAGTGTGTCTCAGCACCTGCTGTTCTGGTACCTCAGTTGCACCAAGTGGCACTTTTTTGTTTTTTGTATTTAATACAAGGTCTACAGGGTCTACAGGTTCTCACTACATAGAGCAGATTTGTAGGATTCCCCCCTTTTCAGCATCACAAGTGCTCAGATTATAGCTTCGCTCCACCGCGCCCAGTTTCAGTCACCACCTCAGAGAGCCCTGGGAGCAGGGCGGGGAGACTGGCACTGCACCCTGGGGACGGAACTCCTGGCAAGCTGCATTTTTTTTTTTTTTTTTGATAAATGACAACCTCAGCTTTAAGTGATAAACTCCATCAGATTCTCTTATTAATGCTTAGGTTTTAGCGCCATTCTCTTTTCTGTCAATGTCCTCAAATGTTGCCACATGATATGACAGATACAAGCACTGTTTGCTTCTACCTGATTACTTACTCGCACAAAGCCACAGAAATACATTTATTCACAAAATCTTAATAGAGAGGACTTGGAAAAAAGGATCAGAGAACAACTAGCTATGGGTTCCAATATTTGTTAGTAGAAGTGTCAAAAAGTGAACAGTAAGAAGGGCTTACTGAAATACAAATTCAAAACCAATTACAAGTAGAAGTCCAAACTCAGGTTTAATGGCAGAAGTTATAATGCCTGCCTTTCTTAGCTTTGAATTAAACTTCCAGGTCTAACAACATGAGACCAGGGGGAGGAAACCACTCAAGGCGCAGGTTCAAGAAGCAGGCAGAGTGCGAAGCAGCCAATGACATTAGCAGCACTGAAAGCCGTGAGGTGACCACAGAGGTTACAGGAATATCACCCACACTCGAGAATCAATTCCAGATTTATTATCTTGCTGGCTCTATGCTGAATCTTTAATTAAAGTCATAATTTTCTAAGTTTAAAGTGATGTCTGAGTATATTGTGCCAAATTTGAGTTTGCATTATGGCACCGAGTCAAAATACTGCTTGTATTCTTAGTAATAAATGTCCTGTAATAACTTAGTGAGAATAAGCCACAAGAGAGGCAGAAATTGTGTTAGAGGAGGCTGCAAGCATGGTGAAGTGTCTGCTTATCTACTGAAAACAACTCCTTTTTCTCATCACCGCATCCTATTTTTGTTAATAGCACTGCTATTTCTATACACCCCTTTGTATTTTTGTTGCATTCGATTTGCTTTTATGTCTAACTTACACTCTGAATACAGGAATTTGAACTGACTCCTTCATCGCCTCCCACTGCTTTGTATCATCAGGACATTTGCTCTTAATACAGAAATCAGAAAGAAACAAAATTATAAATAAATAGGAACAGGAAGCAGTTACTAAAAATGAAAAAAATAATGCTTTATAAGGATTTACTTAATTAGTACATTTATTTTTAAACATTCCCTTTAAATATGTACTTTATTTATAAAGTTAAAAACTCCAATCACATAGATTAAGGCAATTTGGGTTTGAATCCTGCTCATACATTTAGATGGACATGAATGACATGTATCTTTCCAAGAATCAGTTTTCTCATCTGTATGTTGAGTAAATGAAAATCATTTGCTTTATAAATAGTTCATGAGTTCTCAATGAAGAGGTTAGTAGCACTTGGCATCTAACTAGAGAAAAATATTGTATATTTTTCTTTGTTAAAATTAAAAGTTTATCATCTCTTAAATATTCTCAACATACAAATGTAAATTTTAGAAGCTCTAAGTTGTGGGCCAGCCAAATAGCTCAGGGGATAAAAGTGCCCGCTTAGGCAAATGCAGGGGCCAGAGGTTCAATTCCCAGGTATGCCATGCTGGCCCAGCCCCCGGGACATGTGGAGAAGGCAATTAAGACTGAGCATGGTGGCCCTCACCTGTAATCCCAGCACTTGAGAGGCTGTAAACAGGAGAACCACAACAAGTCCAATCTGTGCAGTGACACCCCATAGACCCTGTCCTAAAGTGCAAAAATAGATAAATAAGATAAAAAGAAACTCCAAATTGTGTTAATACAATAAATAGAATACACTAAGTCTTTGCAAACAAAAACATGCCAAGAATTAAGGCTCTATTAGTGAATGATGCTACAGCAAAATGTTTTAAAGTACAATACTACCTGAGTAAATTTTTTTTTTTTTTTTTTTTTTTTTTTTGGCAGAACTAGGGATTGAACTCAGGCCCTGGCACTTGCCAGGGTAGCACTTATTCCACTGAGCCACATCCCCAGTCCCCTGCGTCAAACTTAACTGTCACTATTTTAGAACCTTTTCCCTTTGGAAGGTCACACCTACGAAAAGGGTTTTGGGTTTCATAATACCTATCTTCTTGCAGTCCTCCTGTAGAGAATCCTTAAAGATGAACAGCAAAGCACTGCGAGGCAGATCACCTGACTCCTAGAATTACCTTTAACTATCTTGTAAATTTGAATATTTTGTTCAATTCTTGTATATTTCCTCATCTACAAAATTAGGAATAGGGCAGATGACTGAGGTTCTTTGCAGCTCCTATAGGCAATAGTTCTGTGTGAATGAGCACTTTCTTCTGAACTGAGCTTCAAATTTTAGGAGAAACATCCAGTTAGCTGAAGAAAGGGTTGGAGACTCTCAATTCAGTTTTTACATAAACTCTCAGAAAGGCTGTACTTCTTACTCATTTATTTTATTATTTATTCATTTACTATATTGTAGGACAGGGTCTACAGGGTCTACAGGATCTCACTCCGTAGACTGAACTTGTAGCTATTCCCCTGTTTCCAGCTTCCCAATTGCTGGGTTGCAGGTGGGCGCCACCATGCTCAGTCCCAGTAACCCTCTTATTGTGCCCCGGGGGGAGGGGCCAGCACTGCATGCCAGGCTTTGAACCTGGGAAGCTGTGTCTACCAAAGCAGCTGCTCTAATCCGCTGAGCTATTTGGCCAGCCCTTCTTGTTCATTTTAGTTATTACAACTAATAATGTAAAATGCTAGCTTCCACTTCAATGTCTCCTTTTCCCCTCCTCTATGACCAATAGAGCCTTGACTTCAAAACCTGAAGTGACTCCAGTAGGGAAAGAGACAGCAGCACACTCTAAGGCATATTCCTCATTTGTGGTTAGTGTCAGGGAAGGAGCTTCTGGGTGTGGGACTGTGGTCATCCCTTATGTTTATTTTCAAACACTTGAACATAAATGCTGGGTGACAGCAGCAGATATGGCCCAGTCCTGCAGGGTTCTGGGCACCTCGGTCCATCTGCCTCCATGTCATGTGGTGGCCTTTCACATAACATTTGGAAGGAGAGAGCTCTTAAAGTATCAATTAAAATACCCAATAATTTAAATCACAGAAACATCTTAAGAATCAGTACTTTAACTATCCTCACTTTTTTTTTTTTTTTTTTTTAGGTATTGGGGATTGAACTTAGGACCTTGTGATTACCAGGCAGGTGCTTATTTTACTGAGCTATCTCCTCAGCTATCCATGCTTTTTAAATGATGGTGAAAAAGAAATGCCTAAATGCTTTATGGGTTTCCAAAATATGTGTATTTCATATTGAAAATATGACCAAAAAGACAAAAGAAAGCATTTTTTACAATCAAGAATATATACTACTCTTAGTATGTAAATTTTCACTGAAAGTTTGGTGTATATCCTTCTTTTGAAGATATTTCCAAATTTTTCATTTATAAAGGGCACCAATCTGTTAATATCACATAGTAGTGTAGGTATGAGATGTAAATTATCACTTATGAGACAAATGAACATTGTCAAATTAGAGTATTAATATAATGTGTGTGTCATGTCTGAATTTCTATTTGCCAAAGGATTATTTTTGTGAGATAGCCTATTATGAAGATTTTTAAAGTAAATTTTAAAAATGATTTTAAAGGTTTCTTTCCAATGTGGCCTAAAAGAGCAAGATTTCCACTGTTAATGTGGCAGATTTACAACTCCCTAACTCATAGATGACTATATATAGTATCTTTTTGAGAAAACACCTGGATTACTGAGATGGAAGTACTACACGTGACGTTCAACAGAGAGAGGGCGACCCTCTCTTGCCCTTGCTTGGGACTCCATTTGTATGTACTGTATCCTACTTTGAGACCTCTCATGAATTTAGGGTTTTAAGCTCTACTATACTGTAATTATTTTTTCTTCATTTTGAGAAATGAAATGCAGGTCTCGAGTCTTCTGATGAAATGCATCAGAACAATGCCCCCTCCTGAGTCTTACGTTACAAAATATTAAAACTGTCGCTTATGTTTAGCTACTGACGATTCTGTTGAGCTATGGTGTCCCACAGAGTCAAATGCTAGAGAAATATAAAGAGTGCAAGTGGAGGTCGCTATGGCCAGGACTTCAGTGCTCAGGCAGACCAGATGCTGAGACTGGGGAATGGAACAGAAGGCAGAAGCAGAGCTGTTTGGTGGCTGCACCCTCCTTTTCTATCTTTTCTTTCCATTCTCTCAAAAGCCCATTGTTACCAAAGATCTCATTTTGTATTTTCCTTCAATAGTGTTGTCTTCATCTGTTATTTCTATTTTTAAAATTCCATTAATTGGATACCCTACAGATGACAGAAACTTTGCGCTGGGGAGATAGTTCAAGGGTCCAAGTGTCTGCTTGGCAAGTACAAGGGCCCAGGTTTGATCCCAGGTACAGCATGCCATGCTGGCCCTGGAACCCCAGGCAAGCCGTGCCAGCCCTGGAACTGGGCATCATGGGACTCGCTTGTAATCCCAGTGCTGGGCAGGTTGAGACAGAAGGACCACTATGAGTCTGAGCTGCTATTGAGTCTCTCTCTCTCTCTCTCTCTCTCTCTCTCTCTCTCTCTCTCTCTCTCTCCTCTCATTTTATCTAATTAATTAATTAATTTTGTATTTAGGACAGGGTATATGGGGTCTAGAGGGTCTCACTATGTAGATCGTACTCATAGTGATCAGCCTTCCAAGGGCTGGGATCACAGGTGTAAGCCACCACGCCTAGTTGGAAGTCCATGATTAAACTGCAGACAAATTGAGAGTCTGGTGAAGGCAGAGCCACCAAATGACAAGTGAATAAAACCTTCCCTCTAGGTCTTTGCTTTGTGCAGGCCAAGCTGGCAATGTAGAGTCTCTCTCCTAAGTGTTCCTGTCTCTAGCAGAAGGATTCCCTGTCATGATTTAGCCAACTCCAAAGTCTGCATCTCTTAAGCATTAAAATATGAAGAAGTTTAACGATCCCAATCATTCAAACAAGAGCAAGTATAATCAAAACTTCACAGTCAGAGGACTATACTGTTTATACTGTTCATGTAAAACAATTATTCAAAACACTGTACAACCAAAAAACTCCTTCACTCTAATATTGGAATAGGAGCCTTTCTCTCAGTCTCCCCAAATTCCATTACACATTATCCAAAACATGCTGTATACTGTAAATCTGCTTAATGGAGGTGACTACTGGTTACTATATGACCATTGTCCACTGTGCATTCAATCTTAAAACATTGAAGAAAAATGGGTTTTAAAGTAAACCTTATAATATTTTAAAAGTCACATTTGTATTTGCTTTCAAACCCTTAAACAATTATCAACTGAAATTGAGAATAGAGAGACCCTTCCGCTGTTGATATTTATAAAGCCAATTTTAGAGATTTTTCTGTGAAGAGAGCCCGCTGTTTACAGCTGAGTTGACAATCTTGTCTCATATAGACATTTAGTGGGCAAAACATTCTGCACCTTAACAAGTCCCTAATGCAAACATAAAGAAGACTGATGCTTTGGCAATAACAATAGAGTACCATTATACAATTTTTTTTAACACATTTACTGTGTATGATATCGACAGATAAGAGCTTTATGGCTTAGTGAGTGCTTCATGGGGTTCATATTCTTCAAACTACCTATCCCCTGGGATTTTACCATTTTTAAAAGGATATATTAGACATTGTGGTAATAAGGATGGACTTTTGTTTGCCAGTTTAGTATCAGAAAACTTTCAAAAACAGTATGCAATTTGCTTCTCAACATTATGTCAATGTCTACTGTACAGTTCAGAGTCTCAAGATGACAATACTATGCCTAAAAGGCAGAAGGTGTTTTCTGTAGTAGCTGGTATGCGCACAAGCTCCAGAAGCTTGCTCGCAGTATCGGCCGTCACTCATTTTCCTTACAATCATATTTTCTGATTGCTATAGAGGAAGAGATTGCCACAGGGAAAGCACTCTTGCCTTTAATATCTGTCAGAGATTGTGTTAGTTAATGAATCAGACAAAAAGTGAGAACAACTGAGATGTGTCCCTTGTTCATGTGTATAAAAACCTTGATAGTCCAGAAGAATAAACAATAGTTTAAAAACTATAAAATAAATAGGATGAAACAGGACAAAATGAGGATCATTTGTATGTTGCATTTTAAAAATGAACATAGAGGACCAGAAAGATAGCAGCTCAGCCACAGAAGTGCTTCCACAGCAAGCACAAGATCCTGAGTTCAATCCCCAGCATCAAAAAGTAAAAATGAATACATTATTTGCCTGCCTGTGACATATAGATACTAAAACAGGTCTTTGTCAATATCTCTCAGAAAAAGAAAAATAATGATCAAATGCTTCATTAAAGATATATAAATAGAATTAAATGCAACACATAGAAAATTGTCAACTCACCAATTAATGACAATCATTAGATACAAATAACCATAATTACACTATTACTGTAGATTTAAAAAACAGATTGTTTTATGACCAAGAAATTCTTTTATAAAATTATGTTTTTAAGCTTGATTGTGTGATTCCAATGTTGTTTCAATAATTTGCTAAGGAATCAAACATTTTGTTAATTTGATAATATTTGCTTATATTTGAGTTATAGAATAAAACCAATATGTATGTTTGAGTAACGGAATAAAACCTTTATATACTTAGATGAATGGGAATAAATGGATAATCCTATAAATGAAAAATGCATAAATTGTTTTCTGTAATATTTGAAAAGCATACAAGCTCCACTCATTTGTCAACATAGTATAATCATCTGCTCATTTCCTTATAATCATCTGAAAGCTATTAACCTAAAGATTAAATATAAGAATATTGCTGTTAATATAAAATCAATATTTTTCAATCTTTTTAACTATAAAGAGAAAATCTTCAATTGTCATTTGATTTTGCAAGTTTAATAGGGTCACATTTGTCTATCTGCAGAATTATAGAAGGCAATTTATATCAACTTCCCATAACCTTGGACATTTTTAATGCTTGCTATTTATTAGGTATGTCTTTAAACATAGATTTGGGAAAACCTGTGTTGTCTTGCTTTATTTCCTACACAGCGATTATGATTACAGAAAAACCCTAACAGCAACACAATAGACACTCTTCAATGATTATTCATCGCTGTTCATGTTGGTGCCTATAGACAAGGGGTAGCACACGAGATATGCGCCAGAAACTCACTGTGCTTTAAACAACTAATATTTTGTCTTTAAGAGAACTATAGGACAATTGCAAGAAGACCTTATACTATGGAAGACTCTAAATTAATTTATGTTACACAATGATATATTTGGCTATAATAGGACAAATTAAAGATGAATATGACTGAAAACCCGATGATGTGTTATGATGGGGATATATCAACCCGGAGAAAATTTGTAGTTATTTAACTGCATCAACAGATATTTAGGGGTAGCATCAATTACTACGGGATAGTGAAAAATATTTTCACACTTTATCTGTTCTGGTTTCCATAAAGGAGAAGAGAGAAAGATAATTTATTTTAAAAATTAATAAATTCTGATTGTAAAGTAATTTAGACAACTTAGGAGCTATATATAGGAAATTAAAATTGGTCACAATGTTCTTAGTGCTATTATTTGTATGTTTTTCCCATTTTGTTTTCTATTAGATTAATGAAATCAGATTGTTTTTATTATACATAAGCATGATTTTAACAATAAAATGACAACTCAAAATAATTAATATAAGATTTACATGTTGCTTCATCATGAGCTCTTTGTCTTAATTGTAGAAAATATTGCTAACTCCTTTCCTTAAATTAATTTATTTAATTCAGAAAATCACAATAGCAAGCTATATAACCCTCAGAAAAAATATTCTTCAAACATAGCATAAACTCAATTACTTCAGAGACAGGGTAGTTCATAGCACCATCAGATAAATAAGGCTGAGACAATTGGAAATTTTAGTACTTTAAAAATTTATTCCAAAGTTCCAAACTTAATTTACACTTTTGAGGTTTCCTCATAACTTAGTTATTAATGTTAATGAAATATGGGATTAAGATATATATTCAGGAATAATATGCTTCAGATAATGATTTATATTAATAGATCTGTGAGAAAAATTGATTCTTAGAGCTAATCAAAACTGGACAAAATTGGACAAAATTGGGTGATACATCATAAATGCAAAAATCAATTATGTCAGTTAGAAGGGAAGTCGGTGAGTACTCCACAAAGAAAGATGAGGTAGAATTGAAGTCACCAATAGTCAGGAATCAGAGAGAAAGAGTAGGAGTCCCAAATACCATGTCCTAATTATTTCCAAGGTACAGTGCATTCTAAAATACAAGATGATTATGAAAATAGATTTCGTAGAATGACAAAAGTATTGCTTTGAGGTCTTGAGTTAGAAAATGGAATAAAATGTGGTCCATCTCTATTTGAAATTAGACATTCCCTCCCCATTTTATGGAATCTATTAAGTTCTGCTGTATTAATTCTATTCATAAAATAGTCTTTGTGAATTAAAATTCATTTGTTAAATAAATAAATAAATAAATAAACAAACAGATCAATTTTTTGGGCTCAGAGCCATTGAATAAATCATTAAGCAACAGCAGGAAGGAAAACACTAAATTTTATGTTTCTTTAAAATGTATAATGAAAACTATAAGCTAATGTAGAATATAATCATAGTTTTCTGAAAACTACATATAATTTAAAGAACATTTTAGGGATATATATATATATATATATATATATATATATATATATACATATATATACACATACATACATACAATCAATAAAAGGAAACAAGAAAATCTTACCCATTATAAAATTATATTGGCTTCATGTGCATAAATGAGAATTTTGTGAGTTTGTGTAGAAGGATCTGACTTTTTATGGTCTGATCAATGCCAGCAAAAGCAAAGAAATCAGAACCAATGTAGTATGAAACATAGTGTTCAAATCATAATTTGCAATGTAACTCAAGCCTGCTTCGTTTGAGCTCCTAGTCTCATCTTGCAACACTGGTGGAAACACAATCACAAAGTCCCCGGACTTATGTTTCATTCTAGTGGGTAGGGAAGATAATAAAAATACATTAAAGAAAATTGAAAGAAAACTAATGATGTACAGATAAGTCAGTGGTGAAGACTGGATGCTATTTCTGTAAGGTGCATGGGACGTCGTCTCTCATAAGGTGACACTTGGAAGTAAACTCTACAAATGGTGGAAGAAGTGTGCTTAATGTGAGTCAGGCTGCAACAGCGAATGGCCCTGCTGCAAAAGAATATATGGCAGCTCCTGAACAGTGCAAGATGAAGGTCACAGGATGGCTCAAGGGCAGTGAACAAGGATGCGAGGACCTGCGTACCTCTGAGTTTGGAGCACAACATATCTGGACTTCTCCGTAGGAAAGCACACCTGGTTTTTCTGAAGCTGTGCCACTTACACTCCGTGTCCAGGCATGATTATTGAATGTCCATGCTGCCACTATATATGCCATTATAGTTTGGATCATAAATTATATTGTCACCCTAATAAGAGCTCATTAATATGAATTGAGTTTTGACTATGAGCAAAATAGGAAGCACTGGTAAGATTTCTATCAGAGATGTCACAAATCTCAGATGAAATTTTAACAGATTTGAATTGGGCTTGTGGACAAAGCATATCATATAGTGTAATAGGAACACAGGTATATTTCATGTAAATGTTTTTGTGATACACTGAGGAAAGAGATTTTTGGAGGATGTAAAGAGAATTGATAAAAGTCTAGTAAAGTCCAGTACATTCTGCTGTGTTTGGAAAGAAAATAGATTGTAGAAAAAAAGGTTGAAGAGTACATCTAAAGGTTTTAACTTCAAGACCTGATATGCAGAAGAATTTGCATGGCTAAGTGTTTCCAGAATGTAATTATGTCTAATATACATGTGAGTACAGTCAGATACAGGAGCCTGGTATTCAATGGGAGGTACACACCAGTGATATGAATTTGGAGTACAGGAAAGCATGGCTTAGCTGACTGATGAACTACCTGAGTGGTAACAGAGAGCAGGGAATTTTATTGGATATGTATACCTCTCCAAAAGTCTCGTACTTCTAAATAGAGCTTTTGGAATAGGGTGGAGCACTGCTTGTTGTAATAGATTAGCTTACTGATTGGTAAGCAGAGTACTGGATGGGAGACACACTGAAGAGGCAGTCACATTGGGTGTGTGTGTGTGTGTGGCATCGATCAGTGGGCTTGAGGCCATGATGGAACAAAAAAGGGTAGAGGAGGCTGTGCTACTGTCTGCCTACCAAGCCCCTTTACCATGTCACCTTGCCATGGAGCGGTTGACTATACACTGAAACATACTGTAAACTGTGGTCTAAAATGTTTGTATTTCCTCTTTTATCTTGTAGGTATCAGGCATTTGCCCAGGCAATGAGAAAAATAACTAAGAAAAGGTTGAATGAGGGTTATCTACCATTAAGAAGTTAGGAAAATTAGGAGGAGCTAGATAAGAGAATTGGAAGTGGAGGGAGAGAGAAGGAGGACAGGGGAAGGAGATTTAAAAAAGAAATGAAAGAAGCTGCTTTGTATACACATAACCACTCCGAAGAGGACTATGAAATGGATGAAATGTGAATATATACTAATAAATTTTAAAAAAATTGTAAAAAAAGAACAGAAAGTAAAATGCTCAATGAAAAAGAAATGAAGCTAATGTCATTCCAGGAAGATATACTTTAAACAGGGCTGACACACAGGAAAGGAGAGGACTTGGAATCACTAGGACTTTTAGAGTAGAGAGACAGCGGTTGGGAAGGAGAGCAGGTGGTGACACCCTCAGAACAGAACTTGATGTTAATACTGCTGACTTCAGTGTGGAAGCTGAGCAAGAGGGGGAACTGAAGCGAAGGACGCTTGGTGCCGGGGATGAACCACAGCAGAAGCAGCAGGACAGGCTGTGGGCAACGAGCAGGGTCAGCTGCACCTGGGACGGTTTGCACAATGCGTCTTCCCCGACCGGGTACAGATGCTTTCACACTGTAGACCACAGAAGTATAGGACAATATCAGCCTCTCAGAGCTAACCAGTAGAAGAAGTGCAATAAAAACAATCTGAAATCTGGACCCTCTTTTTCACTAGAGCGATAATATTTCTGATTAATTAATTTTTATTGTAGAATAATCTGAGATTGTTTAGATTTTTTCTTTGGAAGTTTTGCTATTATCAGTAAACATTCAGATCCAAAATCAACAACTGATGCAAGTATATTTTTGAAAAACATTGATCTGTAGCAAAGGTAGATAATTAATAGAAACTTATTTGAAATTTGTTTGTAAGACATGGGAAAGTCTAGCTATAAAATGAAAACATATACTTTCAGAAACTTTCAATTTCTATTACATATAAATTCTATATAGCAAAAATTTCACTATTTTGCACTTTTTTTTTCTTATGATATAAATTAATAAGTCTAACCAAAATTTGCATATAATGAACACATTTGCATTTTCTAGGTATAAGGTAGGTGATTTTTTAAAGTTAACTTTTTAAAGAACTTGTTTCCTTAGGAGACAAATTTTTTTTTTCTTGGAAGAATTTAGTATTTGCATTAGTATCAGGAAATCAACTCTAAGAGTTTATGTGAAACTTAGTTTTGTCCTCTGGAGAATCCTGAGCCTTACAGGGACTCCTCTAATTCCTATGGGACACTTAATATACAAAATATAAAAATTGCAATCGTAAAGAAGTACTTCAGATACAGTATGTCAATACCATTCTTGAGGCGAAAAAGACACTGCAGTAATGAATATATACAGAAACTATGCTAGTGCAGACAAAGAAGTGTCAGAATCCTTAAAATGTAAATAGTAAATAAAACCATGTCTGTTTAAGATAACTACCTTCTGGAAGTCATAGCAAAGTCTGTGCAAAGCGATGGTTGTTTAACAAGTCACAGGGGGAATATTTTAAAAATGAAGCACTAACATCACAGTCACTACAGTATACATTTATATAATCACCTTTTCAGATGTAAGTATATTTTTCCCAGTTGACACAGTGGAAAATGTAATTCACCCTTGGTCCATTGTAATAGAAAAAAATAACTAACTCACTTTCAGATTAAGTATTATGGGAAAACATTTTTTCCCCTTGTATTGAGTCTTCCAAAATAATGCCAGCATCCTGAAGACAGAATTGAGTAGAAAAATGAAATAAAAGTGTAGCAAAGGATCAGTGGGGAATTAGTGATACAACCAGCAGGAAATCTATAGCTCTCCAAACAATAGTTCAACCAGCTGACTGCAGATAAACAGGCATAGCCAGGCACGGAGAAAAGGAGCAGCAAGAAAATGGGAAACACCAGCAGGGAACTGCGGAAGCTACAAGAGATTCCATCGAAAAGTTGTTTGAAGAACCAAGCTGAGACTCTGTAGGTCAGAGAGAAGAGTTATAGGCACAGAGGGACAATGGTAGCAACGATGGCTGGGGGTATCAAGAACACAAAGCAGAGTGGCCCCTGGGATGAATGGAGAAACATCCATCTGTGCCAGCACATAGACAGTCCTCAGTTATCTGTGAAAGCTATAATGTAACTCTAATGGACAGGAAATAGCCAGGGCAAAAAGTCAAATGGTAGGCCAGTGAAAATAGGCACTTGAATTATATGGAAATGTGCGTATTCTTTTCCATTACATATTCAGTCTATCTAAAGCTAATTTTGGTTTGGAAACCAACAAAACCCCAAATCCCAATAAATTATTTTATGTTAAGAGAACTAATAAAATGATGATGATACAATGGCACATACACAGTTTATGACAGATCATGAGCATAAACCCTTTATGCTCTACATTTAGAAGACGTGATTACGTTAAATAAAAAGAAAGATATGCTTTCTTACTACACAGGTTTGGAATCAGCTGAATTTGCACAGAAGTAGCCCACACAAGTTGCCTGTGAAATATTCTTAGTAGTACAGGAAACAGTCCTGGGAGTCTAAAGGAAAGCCTACCATTTTCCCTCTAAAAATTACTTGACATGAACTGATAATGGGTACATTAATGAAAGAAAAAGGAATATACATACTTAAACCATATTTTAGGAGATGTGGGAGTTTTACTAAACTCCTTCTAGAGCCTACTCAGAATAGCTGTCCATTTTCTAAACTTAGGTTAGTTTGGTGACTATAGTAGGCACAAAGACACATTACTGGACAGAAAGATCCAATCTACTAGCAGCAGGTTGAAGAAATACTGCAAGTCCTTTCTCTTGAAGTTCAGCTTTATAACACTTCTTCCTCCCAAATATGAGGCAAGATACTACTAGAAAAGTCTTATTTATTTATTTATTTTGGCTTCTCATTCTTGAAGGTGAGGAGGTTAGGAGAAATGTTTTTTTTTTTTTTTTGGTGGAACTGGGGATTGAACTCAGGCCCTTGTGCTTGCCAGGGAAACACTTATTCTACTGAGCCATTTCCCCAGCTCCTGTTTTGCTTTTTTAGGGGGGGTTTATAAGCATTTTGCAAATAAGGATCCCCTTTTCTATGTCCCAATTTAAGGACGAGCAATTCCAGAAGGCAGTCTATGACTTGCCTTCTAGGAGAGGAGAGAGACACAGGGCAGAAGAGACCCACAGAATAGCTCTGTTTGTGAGGCCTTCACTAAAGGGCACTGCTTTCTGAACCGTCACACTACTTCTGGTTGTTGTGTATGCTGAGATTTTAAGTGGCACAGAAAAGGTTATGCCAGGCTAGATTCCAGAGAAAATAATCATAATGAATTATTTGTTCTTTTTTCTCTCCTTCATTTTTCCATCCCCCCCCTGCCTTTTCTTTCTTCCTTCTTTTTTCCTTGTTTTTCTTCCCATTACCTACTACAGAATTTTTATGCATTGGAAACAGAAATGGACAGAAAGAGAATCTGGGCAAACTCAGTGGAAAGCAGATTAAATGACTTCCTGAATGGTTAAACTGGAAAGACAAATAACCACAAAATACTCAGAAGATATGAGTCATATGTTTTTCTTCTCAGTGCAGAAGATGTAAAATGAATTTCTGGGATTTTTAAGTGCCTTTTCTGGCAATTAAACAAGAAACTAATTCTGTCATCAGCACTACTGTAAAATAAATGTTACTGAAGAGTTTCACCTGATTTCATTTTTGACAAAATAAAAAATAAAAGCACTTAGAAAGATCCTAATCGTTTATTATAAAAACATCCACCCTTGCATTTTAACTTATTTATCAAAAATTGAACATGTTCTCTCAAGACAGTGTGTATATATTTAGTGATAAAAGAATTAAGGAAGAGGCAAAGTTAATTAGGCAGAATTAATTAGACAGCAATGAATGACATTTTGGATTAGAGAATAGAATTAAGTATTTTAAAGGAGAGTGCAGTAGAATCAGCAATTAGACATGGAAAATTTGTCTCATTCCTAAAAATATATTTACTATATTAACATGAATTATTTGGAGTAAAATTCTATGAAGATTTTATGAAGATTTCAAATATAAAGCATCATCATATCAATGTCACCAAAAATCCAATAATATCTACTTTTGACTTATATTCAAATACTGTAACACTTTTAAATGATCCTATTAAGATATGAGACCTATGAAAATAAAAAGATTTAACAATAAATAAAAATTCATCTCATCATTTATTTCCAAAATAAATCAACAAAGACCTCAAAGAGTTTGGCTTTGCATCATATAATCAGAAATAACTTTTATGTATTTGTTTTTACTGGAGTTTTAAAATAAGACATTTGCACTGAGCAACATATTGAAACTTTACTTTTCAGTTCAAGGCAGGGTTTTGCTAAGTCAATAAATTAAGCAGGCTGGACTTGAATGTACAATCCTTTTTCTTCAGCCCCCGAGAGTCCTGGGATTACTGACAAGGGCCACAATGCCCAAAAGTTATTTAAATATTTTAATAATTAGGGCCGGCAAGATAGCTCAGCAGACTAAAGCACCTGCTCTGGCAGAGTGCAGCCGAAGCAGTTGGATCCCCAGCACGCAGTGTGGGCGCCTCCTCTGGAGCACGCTGAGAGGGCGACAGAGACTGAGAGTGGTGGCTTGATCCTGTAATCCCAGGGTTTGGGAGGCTCAAAACAGAAAGATAAATATGAGTCCAGTCTCTCTAGGGAGACCCTGTAGATCCTGCACTAAATACATTTTAACAAATTAGTAATTACGTACAAACCTAGATCCATATAAAATTTAGACTATTTTTTTGGCAATGTAGGAGCCAGTCATAGTAATACACACTCCTGAAAGACAAAGGACCAACTCATGATTGTTACTATATTTAAGGAGTTATTATGGCCTGGCTACATATAAATCATGATAATATGGACTCTGCTGGAGAATTTAAAATCAATTACAAAGAGAAGAATGTATTTAAATAAGCACATGTGAAGTGAAGACTATAAAAGAAGGAAGAGAGAAAGACACTTTTGAGAGAGCCATGGGTAGGAGCTAGAAGCTTGGATGTTTCTGTCCTGACCATAGTGGCTACACCCAGCCAAGGATTTCAGCAGTTAGAAATAGGTGGATCCTGAGAAGAGGAGTGGGAACATAGGCGTGAAAATATCATAACTGCAGGATGGAAGAAAAATTGCAGATAGCTTGAGAAAATGCTGATTTTTGCTTAAAGCAGTGGCACAGTGGTGAATACTCCAGAATGCAGGCAGGAGGTGTTGTCTGCAGTACACAAGGCTACGTCACTTGTGTCCCTGCTCTGAAATGTTACTACATGAAACTGGGCGCTACTGGAGGTGTTGACCGGGGACTAAGGGGCAGGTTCTCTGTGAAGCTATCTAGACAACTGGACTCAAGAGGAGGAAGCAAAAAATCATCTCAAGTGTCGGGGCTGACCACAGTCCAGGTGAAAGGGTAATCAGGGTCCTTTTTTGCATAAAACAGGAGAAAGGTGTTAAATGTTTTTTGTTTGTTTGTTTGTTTGTTTGTTTTTTGCAAAACTGGAGATTGAACTCAGGCCCTTATGCTTGCCAGGGAAACACTTAATTCACTGAGCCATCTCCCTGGCCCAGAAAGGTGTTAACGGTAAAGAACTATGACAACTAGTTTTCTTTACTTCTTGTATTTCTTTTTTATGGATTGCTGTGTTTGTGCCTCTGTGTGTGTGTGTGTGTGTGTGTGCACGCGTGCACATGCTTATGCCTACACTATTGTGTGGGGAGATAGAAAGAAATAGGGCTGGATGCACGTGTGGGGCATCCCGCCACTGCCCTGGTTCCACCCCATAGCTTCTAGCCATAGCTGTGTGTCATGATGGAAATTAGGCAGGCCAGGCCTCCTTCACAAATGTCTGTGGGCCCAAAACAGGACAAGCGTGGTGCCAAAAGATTTAAACCTCCATGCAATACCAGGACTAGGATTGCCAAAAGGATCGTCCTGCCAAGCTGACTCCTGAGCACCCGTGGGTGCTGAAAACCAAGCCTAGGCACAGTTGCTGCCAGAGGCAGTCTTGAGAGGCCGTGTGGCATACACTCCTCCAGGTACCACCTGCACCTGTCACCCAGACCCCTGCTTGAGATGCAGGCAGCACCCCTTACTGAGCAGAAGTGGGGAAGAGCTTGGCAGTATCCACAGGCACCCAGGGGTTGACCAAGGAGAGAGGAAGTGGCACTCCAGCCCACAGCCTATGCTGAATATGCCCTCAGATTACTGACAAAACACATATGCCTGGTGTGAGGCCCTAGGTTTCCCCTTGCTGTACACCCATGCAGCAGCCAGTAACAAGGGTTATGGGATTATAAATCAAAGTTTAGAAAAATGATTCATGTATGAAAATGAAAGTGCAAGAACTAAGATGAAATGTACAAATATAAAGTAAATGGAAATATAAAAGAAAACAGAGTAAATCCACAAATACAAAGAATTCTTGGTGTCCAATTTGACGGTAAGAAGATAGATGGAAGTAACTATTCTGGTTTGGGTTAATAACTGAATATTGGTGTTACTATCTAGGGAAGAACTTCCAGAGTAGATGAATTTTAAGAAGGGCAGAGATTAGAGATTTACTTTTAAATGTTTATTTTGAGAGAGCTACTGCTGAGGCCAAAAGTCTGATAGGTATAACATCTGGGATTCTTATTTAAAAATAGATTTAAAAATAATTCATATAGACTAGGCAATAGAAGCAGTGGTGTATAGAAAATCATGTGTAACTATGATATTTTTGGTTCAGAAACTTATGCCTAGAGGCCCAGGAGATAGCTCAGTAGAATAAGGGCTTGCCTGGCAAGCAAAAGGGCCTAAGTTCAATCCCCAGTTCTGACAAAAAAGAAAAAAAAAAAAAAAAAAAGAAGAAAGAAAGTTATGCCTGGATCAGGATAAAGCAATATAAATTGTACTAGACCTAAAAGAATTTGTTGCGCAATAAAAGTCTACAGCTGGGGTGACGTCACTCAGCCAGGGTCTGCACTCAAGCCTCCATAACGCCAGTGCAGTCATAACTAGTTGATACAGGTCAAACAAAGTTCTATTGCAAGCACTGTCACCTTGGAGATAAACCCAAGGAAGGGGACTCATACTGGTCTGGAGAAGAAACAAAGAAACAAGGAAGCATTTACAGACAGGGACTGCATAGTAAACAGTGTTTTTGTCCCCTCACTTAAAACTGTACATTTGATGTAATAACCTCCACCATGATTTGTGTGTAGATGACCGCTAAAGCCTCATGCACTCCTGGGTGGGGCGCGGCTGGGGGCAGTAATTGAGTCATGGGGCTGTGACAGTCGTAATCTCAGCTCACACTGATGAGCTTCTAGCCAACATGATGTCAGGAGGTGGAGCCTGGCTCAGAGCCGTGGGCCCAGGGCTGTGGCCGGCAGGGTCCCTCTCCCTTCCTCTGCCTCCATTCCTCTCTCGGCTCCCTGGGTGCCATGCCATCAGCAGTTCTCCTCTGGCCCCTGCTTTGCCATCTGCCTCGCCTTGGGGCAAGCTAGCTTTTGATTGAAACCCCTACCAATGGATCCAAAACAAATCTCTCCTCTTTAAAGAGGAGAACCACCTTGTGGGTTGCAGGTGTTCTCCAACAATGAGACAGTAACAGACAGCAGCAAGGAAATGGCATTAGGAATTGAGGGTTTTTGGAAAGCGGTATATATTACAAAGTGGATCACTCATGAATGGACCTTTCAAAAAGACCCCAAAGAGAATTTTAACCCTTTTTATGTCATACAAAGATAAGAGAATGTTGCAGTTTAGAACCAAGAAACCTCAGAACAGCCTCATCAGAACCCAGCCATGCTGGAAATACGATCGGCTTGCAGCCTCCAGAAATGTGAGAGACCTGTTTCAGCTGCCAACTTATGGTCCGTTGTTATGGAGCCTGAAATAAGAATAGATGTGTAAACGAAACCAAACAAATTCACATACTCTACTGACTTTGATAGCTACATCCAGTTAAGTAATTAGGAGAATTTAGAAGGATGGTAATTTTCAGTTTTTCTTCAATTACCTTTGAAATCTGAAAGACAATGGAATAATAATTAAATGTATCTCTTCCTCTAAGCATGCTATTTAAAAACATGTTTTCCTAGAAACATATATAAAATATTATGAACTTGGTGAGAAAATCAATGGGTTTCTAATAATAGGTACGTGAATTTTTCTATAATTTAAAATTGTAACTCTATCACCTATCCACTAATTGTGTCAGCATATGTGGAGAACATGTGTCTAAGAAACATGTGTGTATGTTTGCATGTAGCTAATAAATCTTATAATATAGTTAATAAAAAAAATTATTAATATATTTATTTACTTATATATTTTGGATATTTATCAGTTTCACATAAATACTATGTATTTCTATATGTATACATATGCAATATATGGGCATTTTATGTATGCAAAGAGAATATTACTAATTTATGGATTATTTATAGATAAGATACATTTATTTTGCAATTAAACATGAAAGAATATTCCTCATTATAATATTATGTCCAAGTCATATGTTAATTATTAACAAAGGGGTTCCATAATAGACTCAAGATGAGTCCATTATGAGTGTTCTTCTTCAAACAGCAGGATTTCGTCTGTACTGTGTATGCCATGTAATTACTTCACTTGAATGCAATACTTTAATGAAGACCAGCTTAATTAAATTAAATTTCTCCCCTGTGGTAACTCAATCAAAATGCATCATCCCCTCGTTATAAAGTTATCTGTAGGAGTCCAACATTACAAGTACTGTAAGGAGGAGTTTATTTTAATGAGGGCAGCAACAATAAAATATCACATTATGCAATGCAGTATCATAATTGAAGATTTTATATTAATTTCACAGAATATGCATTCTAGTTTCTAATCAGTATCATCTGTTCATGTTGTTTTATTAGTGGTAAAGCCATTCAAATAATTATCCTTTGTCTGACCAATATTTATGACACGTTGTTAACCCAAACTGCTATCGATAAATTTGCATAAATAAGTGAACAATTTTTAGCCAGTTCAGTAATTATCACTATCATAGGCTTCGTTTAAAAATGATTCATTTTGATTTGATAGTGGACTGATGAGAAGAGATGTATTGCAAGTGGGAGAAATTGGACACAGACTTTACCAGGTCATCATGGATTCAGGAGAATGTCAAGCAAATTCAGTAAAATATGGGAGATTCTTTGTTCACTAAATTTAATATATGTAGATGTAGTCTATCAACTTCCAATTAATGATATCTTGAATATCACTGCTTGTGCTAGCAGGAAACATGAAACTCTGTGCCTACAAATATTCCATGTTTGTGTCTTGTAGGTATCGATAACTGTAAAAGTAAGTAAATATATATTCAGAAAATGTACTCCTTTGTCAAATAATGTTCAAAAAAGAGAGCAGCGGTAATTAGTTTTCATTTAACTGAAACAAAATCAAACTGTAACATGCTTCTAGACTTTCATTACAGACTTATTTATCACCTAGAGTAAGTGGAGTGCAGAAGACAGAATTCTAGGATACTTGCATTTACCAGTCTCTGTACAAAGAGGCAAAGATTTCATTCTTATTTTTTCTTTTCCAACTTCTTCTTTTTCCTTTTGGATTTAGTTGTCCATGTTTGAGCTCTTTCGCTCAAGTATCTAAAGATCTCTGGGATCTATTCCCATCTTTGTATCTCCAAGCCAGTCTTGTAATTCTAATCGACTGGACTACTGCAGCAGCGGTAGTACTTGTTGAGCTAATAGTGGTTTGTTGTTTGCCTTTAGACTAAATCCTTTTCAATACTTAAATTAAATGTCTCATTTAATGCCAGCTTGAGAATAGCTGTTGCAACCCTACCTTGGACTCTGTCCTTTAGAATGCCAAGTTTGTTTCTTCTACCAACCATGACCATCTGTGTGGCACAGGAAATACAGTGTGACTTCGGGTTGGTACCCGAGATAGGCACCAGAGATAGGCACACATTTCCACCATGACTATCATCTCTTACTACCTGGACAGTCTGCCTAAGCTTTGCTCAAATCTCTTCTGGATCCTTCTTCCTTCTGGAAGATTGCTTGTTGTAGTTAACTCCTAGGCTTGAAGAGCACTCAGTTTGCATCTGTTTGGAGAACAGTGGAATGGAGTTTGCACAAGAGGGCATCAGTCAAGTTGTAGAAATTAGGGCAAAAAGTTGATAAATCAAGAAACCCACGTTTTCCTATACTACCACAGTATGGAGTGGTGATCTAAGGAGTAATGTTTGTGAACTTGATCCCAGCCCTGTAAATTCTTACAAAAATGTACATTTGAGCAAGAAAATATGAAAGACTCTTTACTTAACTGTTTATTACAAGCTCCAAAATACCTACATCTGCAGTGTGTTAGCCTCACTGTGAGCTCTTTTATAGGGCCCTGTTAATGTCTGAGAGAGCCTGAATACTTCACCTTAACACTCTTCCATCCCCTGGAATTCTCTTTATTGTAAACAACCTTTCCATGAAGCTTTTCCTTTTTTTATTCCAGGATGATTTTCTGCTGTATGATCTGTGTTTTTACAGCACCTATCTTAATTTAGGAAAGTTTTGTAAGTACTCAGACAACTAGGTGTAGTACTAGAATATTATCTACTAGTTGTGAAAATATTGCCAAATAATATAAAATTTATTGCTTGTACTATAAATTATCTAGTTTAATTAGCCAACAATTTTGGTGAATGTCTTTAAGTAGTTGCTAGCAATAGGCACCATTTTTCTTTTCAACTTTATTGGTATGTATATGTTTGCTGTACAAAATGATTATATTCACTGTAGGAAACTGCTTGGGACTCCTACATAATATATTTCAATCTCATGTTCCCCTTTTCTCTACCCCTTCTTTTTTTCCAGGATCAATTCAATTATGAGTGAGACCTTACAAAGCTAATTGTCATATGTACAGAGAGAAAACAAGACTAATATAAAGAAAATGTAAATCATGTAAGACAATTGGATTAGTCAAGTACACTTCTAGGTATATTATTTGTACAACTTTAAATAATTTTCATTATTAATCCACCTATTTTAAATAGCATCTTATATATTAGCAAGTCATTTACACAAAAAACAAAATATCAGTAAATAAAAACATTGTCCAAGACTAGTAACATTAACATAGTAGTGATTAGTCTCCTTTAAAAATCATATATGCAAGTTTCATTTAAATATTTTTGGTTAAACTTTAGCTTAATGAGCTTTTCTTTCTTTTTTATTAACTATGGTAAATGACTAAAAATACTTCTCTAAAATTCTGAAAGCTGAAGGATATTTAGAATATTAATATATAAAAAGTTAGCCATCCTTTTAATTAAATTTACGTGCTATATTTCCTGATTGTCAAGACTGAAATGTAATTAATATGAGGAAAATCATTTCATAAATGTTTAGATTTTATTTTCAAATACCATTAATGTTTACTTCAAGAGTAGAATTTTAAAAAGAACCCCAAAATTCCTGGATATTAAACACATCAACATAAACCATAGTATTTGAGATAATATAATCAATTCTTTCCTCCTTCCCATAAAATGCGCAAGTTACTTTAGAAAATTCTTACATAAACTATTGGTAGACTAAGATTTCAGGCTACTTTATTCCAAGCAACAATGAATGAACAATTATTCAGTCCATTGCAGTAAAAACATCCTCAAAATAGAATTCTCAGTGAATAGAGACACATGAGTCATATTCAGATATTGCGCTCACACAGCAAAGTGCACGAAAGTGGTAGTGTCTGCATGCGTGCATTCACATGCCTTAATTTTAACAGTGTGCCATAGCTAAATATAGATTGAAATGCTGCAGAAAAGTGAATTGTTATAATCATAATTTACGGAGAAATATTTAAGCAGAAGTAATTTGTCTAAATCCAATGCTCCACATTTGGGGGAATCACAAATAATTTCAGTGGCATCTGCAGCAATCTGTGTGACTATTGGATTTTCACTAATCACAAAGTTCAAGTCAATTATTATGCTTAAAATAGGGTAGAGAGATTCCCGAATAATACTCCAGTTACGTAATGCTGCTGTTAATCTTTTCTAAGTAACAAAAGCAAATAGAGAAACAAAACTAAGTAGAACACACAATTTAGGATACATTTTCCTTAGCTTCCTTTTACTGAAAAAGGCTATTATTGGAGAATGACAGGAGGCACAGCAAATTGAAGTTGTTTATTTTGTATTATGTAAATCATGATCTACAAGTATGTTAGAATTTTATTCTAAGCATGGATTCGTTCACTTAAGTTACGAAATATGTAACTCAAGTCTTCCAAGCAAAAACTTGAAATTGAGAAGGAAACCATCTGAATAGAAGTTTTTTCATGCTAAATTTTATAGCAGTGAAGATATATAAATACCTAATATTTATAAAATTGGATTTTTAACTGAATTTTATTTTTCTTCTATAGATATATAGTATTGTATTTCTCTGGAAAGCAGGGGCTGATGCACAAGATTTTTGTTGTTGTTTTTTGACTATGTCAAACTAGCACGCTGATTTTCCATGCTCTTCCTTCACTGTCACTCAGTTACTCAGATGTCTCTCGGGCCTCTCCCCTGACTGACCCTGAGGACCTACTTCTGAACTTAGTTATTTTAAAACCATCTCTGACTAATGAATATTTTACAATTCCAGGGGGCCAGGGAGATTTCTCAGTGGAATAAGTACTTCCCTGGAAAGCTCAAGGGCCTGAGTTCCATCCCTGGTTCCATCAAAAAAAAAAAAAAATACAATTTCAGTAGACTTAAAGTCATTTTCTGAATTATCTAGGGGCTTCCCTCTTGGACACATATAATCCCTTCAAATTTAAATTTGCCTTTATCAGCTCTCATGTGTCCTGTGCCAGAGGGGAGTCCAGTAATAGTATTGTGTTGATATAAAAGACAATATTCATTTCTACACTGTTACAGGAACACTAATGAAAACAGGATGGGGAGGGAAGAGAGCTTGATGCCTTATGTGAAGCTGCAGCTCTCCACGAGCAGTGGAATCATAATACATTGTGAATATCTACTAGGAAACATTTTTTCGTTTTATTTTAAGAAAGGGTCTACAGGGTGTTCAGGGTCTCACTACTAGATCAGACTCATAGTGATCCACCTGTTTACAGCCTCCTAAGGGCTGGGACTATAGGGGCGTGCCACCATGCCCAGTCTTAATCTCCATCTCAGTGCTCCCAGGGGTGGGGCTGGCATGGCAATGCAGGGGATCGAACCCTGATCTGCGCCTTCTTGCAGGCATTTTAATCTGCTCAGCTATTTGACCTGCCCCAACATTTTAAGCATTCTTAAATTTGAGTGCTATTTTAAAGACAGAAAAATCAAAAAAGAAATTTTTTTGTCATTGACCACAGAATCTTTCACATCAACCTATTTTTTTCTCTGAAGAGAATAAGAGAAGATGTGATTTTGTGGAAAACACTTCTAAAATCTAAGATAATATTTACTACAGTAGCCAATAGATAAATGCAGTTATTAAATTTAGATCAACTAAAATTAAGGAAACTATCAATTTAATTGCGTAGTTATAGCAAATTCTTCAAATATTTCAGAGATACTAGCAGTTAGTGATCTCTATGTTGGTATTACAAATATTAAATGTTTCTATGATTGCAGGAAGTTCTAGTGGGCAGTGCCAGCCTAGATCTTCTGTTAGAAAGTGGGATCACATCACGTGATCATTAAGAAATTGCATGGGAAAGGAAATACATTGGTTCACAAGTTACCGGGTTCTACCTTTGCATTTCTGTTTCTTAAAATCATACAGTTGCACATGTACTGATTTTGCACAAGACAAGTTTCTACAGCAGGATTCCTTTCAATTCCAATATTTATTTTTAAATACCAATTGTATTTTCTTGCATTGTTAGTGATTTTGCTGTGCTTTATGAAGGAACTCAAAAGGTTACAAGGAACATTTTACAAAACAAGTAAATTTAGTGAGTTATGTAAACTAGCTGAAATATAAACTATTTCCCTTATAACACATTTCTAATGAAGTTATTGTAAGTTGTGCCTACTTAGAGCTGTATGAAGAGGGATTTTTCAAAGAGTGAGAGAGAGAGAGAGAGAGAGAGAGAGAGAGAGAGAGAGAGAGAGATACAACTTAGGACTCCAGGGAAGATGGGGACATGGAAAAGAATCCATGCTAAAGAAATACACAACCAAAGATACTGGTGAGGAAAAAAAAAGTCAGATATACTTAGAAAATACTAGTGCTCAGGCTGGAGGGAAAGAATAGCAGTTCTGGGGGCACTGCGTGAGAGATGTGTGGGCAGAAGCTCCGAGCCCAACAAGAGGTTTGATAGACCTTGTATAACTATACCTGGCACAAAGGGAAAATTGTCTGTATGTATCTGGTGAAATGGGATCACAGATAGTTTCAACAATGGGCAACATGGGGATAATGATTTATAAAAAAAGAACTTCTATAGAGCTTTGCACCTTAGACGTAAATTACTGTTCTATCAATAAATACAAATGATAAGGTAGTGCATAGGACCACTCTAGCACTGGCAACTAATTGAAAAATATTAACAAACACACATGTTTTACAAAAAGACACAGTTCTTAATATAAAGTAAAAGTAGAATGAGATGCCTTAAATTAAGACATTTTTGTCACCAAATATAGCTGTGTATGAGTTACATGAATTTATACATGCTTTAAGAGAATAAAAAGTAATTGAACAAATTTTAATTCCCAATCCTTTCTAATGACAAAACTTAAATCCAACATTTATTGACACTTTTTCTCCATATCTTCTGAATCACTAAAAATGATTACAAAACTGTTCTCAACTTCAGCAAACTTATACTTCATTGTGTTGGATATAAACGTAGGAACAGATTGATTTCATATGTTTTATTAAGCATTAGAGTAATGTCATGCCTGGGGTTCTCTATAAAACTTGATGAACAATGTGTAACCCACTGGAAATTTAGGATTTATTTCCTAGAGTAGGCAAGACTTAATATGCTAAGCTACTCTTAAATGGATGAGTAACAGAGAAAGCAATAAACAAACCCACAAAAAGAGGCGAAAACCAGCTTGAGAGAAACGCTGCATCACCTGGATGCTGAGAAGCTCTGTGATCAGAGGCAGAGTACAAATTCAGGACAGGAGGCAGGTTGCAATGGTGAGGCAGTTCTGCAGAACAGAGAAACTTCTCACATTTTTATATATATATAAAATTACCTGGAGGATGTTGAGGGTAGAGGTTAATGTTTCTTTTATTTTATTTTGTAAAAAGACAAATTTATGATGCACACTGTTATGGAAAAAACTGTTTCCACATAAAATCGAAGACCTATCACTTACTCCACTATGATTTTATTTAGAGGTAGGGTCTACACGAAATGGTAAAGATTGGGAGAGGCCATAACTGTGCAGCCTTTTCCCTGTAGCACTACCGTCCTTACAACAATAGGATGAGATACTAGTATCTCCAGAAACACCAGTAATTTCTGTTTTAAGTCCTATACACAGAAAATAAAAAAGTCATGAGCAAACACAAAAATAGTTCCCTGAACAGATGAGAGGTGCTTCACGACAAAGCCACTTTACACTTTGTTCTTAGAACTCAAGATTCCAGAACTTTGAGAACACTTATTTCTCTTACTTATCTCTCTGGGCTAAGGTCTATGCTTCCTACAGCCATCTGAAGCTGGAAGGCCATCCTCTGTATAGTAACACAATTAGTATGCATCATATCAATGGTGAGGGTGAAGTCACTTGCCTCTAATCTCATGTCTTGCCAGATGGAGGCAAAGGATTGCTATATGTTTGACACCATATATATACCTTTAGTTTGTTTAAAATACATTGCCTATCATTAGTTGCATTGTACAATTTTTATTTTATTTTATAACTAAATATTTGACAGTTCTTAACAAAAGTCATTTGCTTATTTTGCACAAATTCTTTGCAGTACCAAGGGTCTCATTTAGATGACCTGAGCTGTGACTCATTTTAGTAAAGTTTATCTTAACACATGCCCTTTGACAGTTTCTTTCACTTTGTTATATCACTTACATGTAACTTACTTCTTTGATATCTCTGTCTATGGAATGCCTGACTTTGTGTTTGTCATGAATACTGGGCATGTTGCTCAAAACTCTATAGCCCAGTTCTAGTGTCTTAGTCATCTTCCTGTCCACATTTAGGCCAAAATCCATTGCTACAAAGCATTCATTCAGAAAATTTCATCAAATATTGCATGGAGTTAGAAAAACAGTAAAACTCACTTATCTACAAATCAGAAACTTGATCAAGTTCTGTATAAGAAACCTTTATGTTCCTCCACAAGTTCTTCCCCTAACTCTCTATTTTTTCTTTTAACTCAAAAGTACATTTATCTTCGAAGGAATGTTTAGTGCTTGCCATTAGCCAGTGTATTTCCTCAGTAAAAATAAACTATTTCACTCAACACTATTGCAACCATCTGTTATTCTTAAAGCATGTGCCTTCAGGAATCACCCATACAAAAAAGGTTTGACACTGGGGAGGTGCAGAAGGATCCACAGCTAGAAATGCAAGAACAAAGAAGTCATCAATTCTGCCTTTATTCAAATATTACACAATTTAATATTTGCCAAGCTGATATTCTGTCTGAGAGAAATATTTTCCAAATGAAACATCCCGGTTTTGGATGGTGAGACATTTATATCCTTCCCTGAACAGTAAAATGTTACAGCTTCTTCAACAGGAGTATGTACACAAAGCTCTGCATACATATAAAACCAGAGTTAGACATAAAAGTGGAGACGAATGTACAGTTGTCAGCTCTGCTCGCAAGCTGCCTGTGGTCACTTCAGTCAAAGCCCACTCTGAGCCAAACCTCTGGCTGCCCATGTTCCATCATGGCCATAATTCTCTGGGACCCAGAAGCGAGTCAAGGGTTGCAAGTTACGTTTTTCATCTTTGTCATATTTCCCTTTGTTTTGTTTTCTTTTATAAATATTCAACTCACTTGAGTTCAACTTTCAACATAGAAAATCATCTTTCTGCCCTGGAAGTCATCATGCAAGAGGCTGCGCTCGCTGTGTCTGATGTCCAGTGTACGGCATCTGGTTGTGACTAGAAGGGTTTCAGTGTCTGCCTCAGCAGCTCATTGATTCAGTTCCATTATTTCACTGTCTGTTATAACAAGTATTCTCTCCTTGATTTTTAAAGTTATTTTTTCGTATATGAAAATTTCAAGTTTTAAAAGTAAATTCTGAAAATAAAACAAGTAGCATAAAAATAATAATAAAAACCCTAAAATACAATCTCAAAGTATAACAATTCGATGTTTTTATGAAAGAATCCCAGGAAGCTAATTTGGGCTTCACCAGTGCACAGATATGCCAGAGGAGACTTTTCAGTAGGGAATGCTGCTTATCACATGATAATTTTTTTTAAAATGTGCTTGCTTTACTGTTACATGTCCAGACATGAATAAGACAGGGTTTATCAATGACGCAAGCTTTGGGTCAACTGAATGCTATAAGGAATACAAAATTAACTAAAACATTACCTCAACCCTCAAGGATTTTAATATCAGTAGAAGTAAGTCTGTAGCTAACTGGGTGTAAAAGATAATAGGAGAAAAGATACAAGAGAAAAATATAAATGAAAGGGCCATGGAGATAGCTCACTGGAATAAGCACTTGCCTGGCAAGCTGAGTGTCCTGAACTCAATTCCTGGTATCACACACAGACAAAAGATAGATAGATAGATAGATAGATAGATAGATAGATAGATAGATAGATAGATAGATAGATAGACAGACAGACAGACAGACAGACAGACAGACAGACAGACAGACAGATAGATAGATAGATAAATGACCCTAAAACAAACTGAAAGCATGTTTTATTTTAAAAATGTGTATTTGTGTAATTGAAATCTTATAGTTTAGTATAACCCTGAGCTATCTTCTGGGCATAAAAGTTCATCAATACAAATAAAACAGCAACCTGAATCTAGAGATTTTTTTGTAATTAGGATCTTCAAATTAGTTTTCTCCAAATTCCATCAAAGCTAAAGTTTAGCCAGAGGAATGGGGTATCAGAGACAGAGGAGATTAATCATATTTAGAATCAATACTGCAGGATTGCCTATTTTGCATATATAAAAAGCACAACCAGTGATATATGTAAGAAACATAATGTATGTGGTAATCACACCAACAATCCATAAATTTAGGATTCAGTTACTATAAAATCTTGAGGTCCCAAAGCTTTCAAAGCTTCCAAATGGAGATAATTTCATACTGAATAATATTTATTTCACATAAGACCATCTTTTACATTTGAGTCACCCTATAATAAACATATGCAATTTGAAAAGGCCACCCCTTGTCCCTTTCTCCATACTTTGATGCAAATCAGGGGACTAATTGTCTTATGGGGTCACTGCAGGTCTCAGATGAGACTCATGAGGCTTTGACAAGTCCTCCCAAAGCTCCAAATGAAGGACCAGACAATTACTTTTATTTGGCTGTTCCTCTAACTCCCACTGTTGAAAAAAATGGCATGTCATGTGGTGTAGAGAGCAAACAGAGGAGGCTTCTGGACTGACACAAGCTCCAAGCAGCGCTTCTTTACACACGTGTATTTTCGCCGGCTCTGTTCCTACCCCGGGGGTTTTGATTGGTAGCCTCATCAACTCCTGCCAAATGTTAGCACACCACGTGGGGGCGGGGGGCAGACCCAAGTCCATGCTGTGTTTTAATCACAGATAATATGCAAGTCTCCTAATTTATGCTTGGTAACTAGCATCTGTAAACCTATAATATTTGCCTATTTGAAGTTGTTAAACTAAAGCAAATGACCAGATACATAACGCAAGCCATAGAAACAACTTGCTGAGGCTTCTAGAGATCACTAAGTCAGATGTCAAATTATGAGAGGGAACGACTGGATGATGGTGGGGTGGATTTCAAAATGAGGAGACATTTAGTCTCATAGACAGGTCAACCCAACAGAAAATAAAGGGATGTCAAAATTGAAATACTCTCTAGATAACTCACTTAACAGGCTCTGCAGGATATTTCACCCAATAAAAACAATACACACATTTTTTTTTTACCAATTCATGAAACTTTCTCCCAAAGAGATCATGTACCATGCCATAAAACAAGTAGCAATAAATACAAATTGTTACTAACCATATAAGACAAACTCACAGGCAACATCATACAAATTGTCAGAAAAAAGAAATTTCCTCTAAAGTAAGACAGCTAACAATGCTGTGCATGCTCACACACCTATAGAGCAAGTGCAGGAAACTTGATCAGGTCAAGCAGGCAAAAGAAAAAAGTAAAGACTCACAAATAGAAATATAAGAAGTCCAATTATTCTTGAGGCAGATGATCTGACACATTAATCAGAATGCCTAGAATTCTGTGAGAAAAAGCACAGAATTGAATTCTGCTCTTCTACACAGTGATGGAAAACACACCAAGAAAGAAATCAAGAGAACATTTGCATTCACAATAACTTTAAAATGACCTAGGCATAACCCAAACCAAAAAGCTAAAAGATCTGTATAATGAAAATACAGACAACTGAAAAAAAGAATTCAATAATTTAGAACTGGAGTTACCTCCCTTATTTGTGGATTGGCAGAACATTGCTAACATGGCCGTATCAATGAAAATGATCTAAAGACTCCTTGGCAACCCCACAAAAATACCAACAATATTCTTCACAGAACTAAAGCTGGAGTGCTAAAATCTGCATGGAAGCCCAAGAGGCCAAAAAGGTCAAAGCAATCATCTTCAAAAGTGATAGTGGAGAAGGCTGGCCAGATAGCTCAGCAGATTAAAGCACTTGCTTAGGCAGACTCAGGGACTGAGGTTTGATGCCTGGTGCCATGTGCCATGCTGGCCCTTACACCAGGATTTGCTGAGATGGCAATGAAGACTGTGTATTGTTGCAGGCAGCTGGAATCCCAGAGGTTGGGAGGCTGAAAACGGGAGAATCACTATGAGTCTAATCTGTGTATAGTGAGACCCTGTAGACACTGTTCTAAATATAAAACAAAAAAAAGCAATACAGGAGAAATCATAATGCCCTCACCTGAAATTATACTACAAAGTTGCAGTAAAGAACAACAATAACCCAAAATATTATTGGCATAAAAACGGACTGCAGATTAGTGGAATAGAAGAGAGACAACCAAGATAATGAGAAAAAAGGAAGAAAAGAAAAAAGGAAAGACAGCTTTTTAAACAAGATGGAAAAGAAAGCTTGAGAAGAGAATAAAGTTCTATTATGTCCAGTACAGGTAAACATTATGGATAATCATTATGTATACCTAAAATATACCAATAAGTTAACTAATTAAAAACTCATCCATCACTAGCAAACTTATTTTGAACAAAGGACCCCAAAATGTGTGTGAGAGTAATGACAACCTCTTTACAAATGGTGCTAGGAGAACTGGATGTTAACAGGCAGAAAACTGAAGCTATTTTACTTTCTCATTCTGTACCAAATGATTCAAATATAAACCTTGAAACTGCTAGAATAGAATATAGAACAGAACACTTGAAATCATAAGCACAGGCAAAGACTTCTGAATAGGATCCCTAATAGCACAGGAAATGACAGCAAGAATCAAAAAATAGGAATATATCAAACTTAAAACTGCTATAGAAAAAGATGCCATTAAAAGCAAGAGGAGACAGTTTGCAGAACGGTAGAAAGTGCATGCTTACTACTCTTTTGTTAGAGCATTAACATCTAGAATTTGTATGTCGAAAATTTAGTACATCAAAAAGAACCTAAACAATAAATGAGCAGATGAATTGAAAAGACATTTCTCAAAAGTAGATGTACAAATAGCCAATAAATACTTCAAAAATAAAACCAGGATCTTCAGCTATTAGGAGAATTGGAAGACTACATTGAGATTCCATCTCATGCAGTCAGAATGACTATTGTGACAATTTGCAATAATGAACACCAATGAGTTTGCATGGGGGCTGGCGGGAGGCTTCTATTCTGCTGGTAAAAAGATAAAAACAGTGACTATGGAATCTATATAGAGATTTCTCAGAAAACTAAAGATACTCTCTGTGATGTTGGTGTTCTCCCCACAAATTCAACCTACTAAAATAACACATTCTTACCCATGTGTATAGTAGTGTAATATTTAATAGTTAACCTATAGGAATAGCCTCCATGCCCATCAACATATAAATTCAGAAAGAAAATGAAACCTATAAACACAATGAAGAATTATTCAGTCATAAAAAGAAGAAATCCTGTCAGTTCACAGGAAAGAAGATGAAATTGGAGAATATCATGTTAAGCAAAGTAAGACAGTCTCAGAAGTGAACTAATACATTTTTTGTTATATGAACTATCTAAAAACAAAATAATACAATAAAGGTAGGGTTGACATGAAACTAAAAGTTAGACTTTTAGCAATGGAAAGAGGGTCAGGAAGGAGAGTGGAATAAGGCAAGAGTAGGTGAGAGAGATGAAAACAATAACAATATGTTGCATGCATGTGCCAATACACCAAAGCCAATATCTTTATTCTATATTGTTAATATGCACCCACCCATCAAAATAATTGGGGTACTATAGCTCCTCTTTTGAGGTGATCAGAGAACAAAACCTCACAGCAATGTGATGCATTAGAGGTCCCGTACCTGAATTTATACTACAAAGCTACAGCAAAGAACAGCAATAACAAAAGTAGGTGAGGGAGATTAAAACAATTAAAATATATTGTATGCCTGTCTCAGTACATCAAAGTCAGTATTTCTGTTCTATATTGCTAATACGCACCTCTTATGACAGAGACCACCTTCTTTCTCTTCAGTCCTCAACCTGGAGGGATGGGCCACGCTGCCTACTAGAGATGAAAGTAGTACAAGTTCCTTGGGGTTATGCAAGGTGTTCTTGAGAAGATGGCATGGGGTGAACACTTACGTGTATGTACAGGATGGCAAAGTTTTCCCGAAGGGAGAAAATTTCGGAAGTTGAAGGCATTAGAACCAATTTTAAAGTGAGAAAATAATTTCACCATATATTCTCAGTGTTAGACTAATAGTTTAAGTCTTCCCTCAAGTGATTTTTTTTGGGGGGTGCAGCTCAGCCTGCCCTGGGTGTGGGGCTGGCAGATCATGTGGTGCTTGAGATCCAACCATGGCCTCTGTGCTTGCCTAAGCTTGTGTAAGCAGGTGCTTTTGTCTGCTGAGCTATCTCCCCAGCACCCTGAAAGTATATTTTCTAAAAATTACCAGCAGGAGTACTAGGAATTGAAGACATCTTATTACAAATGTAGTACTGTATGGCAGAAAGATATCTGTTTTTCTTTTTCACAAATAACTTTATTTTAAAACTTTTAGGCAGGAAATTTTAATTTATTCAAGATTTTAATAAAATATTACATTCATTTTCTTTAATAATATTAAATAGACTTCAGAAGCACAATGCCATAATAAATATTATGGAGGAAAATTTTTGTCCTTAGATTTCTTATGAAATGATTAGCCGGGCGTGGTGGCGCATGCCTGTAATCCCAGCACTTGGAAGGCTGAGGCAGGAGGATTGTTGTGAGTTCCAGACCAGCCTGAGCTACAAAGTGAGCTCGAGGCCAGCCTGAACTGCACAGTGAGACCCTGTCTCAAAAAGACAAAAAAAAAAAAAAAAAAAAAAGAAAGAAATGATTACATTTGCATTAAAACCTCTTATCAGAGGCTTCTCAGAACAACTAATAATAGAAAAATACTTAGAGAAAATCCAAGGCCGCTTATTTCATGATAAAACCCACTCCAACTTCTCACAGAAAAGAGTTACAAGAAGGTTACTGCGTACTCATAAACAGCATTCACAGCAAGAAGAACAACCAGTCTTAACAATGAAGTATGCGGCTAAAGCTTCCTACTTATATCCTAATACGAAACAGAGAGAGATAGAATATTGACATAAGTAAGCTTTTCTCCAAACTGCATAATCCAGAGAGTTCTTTGAAAATATTTATTTGATTTTCAGGTAAACAAAGAGTTAACTAAATCATTAATTATTGTATTAATAATTAATATAAAGTTAATTAGATAGAGTTGATACTCTCAAATCAATAAAGATCTTTTTAGGAGTTTTAGATAGAAAATTGAATGCTCATTAAGGACAGCCAGAGAATGCTTCTGTTATGCTCATGGTCATACTACCATTGGATGACAAATGTTTGCAGTAGCAGTTAATTGATCTACACTTATTAAGTTGATAAACAAATGACATGCAGATGTGTGGATGGATGGATTTTTGGAGTGTAATGAGCACTTTTCATTTTCATATATATATATATATATATATATATATGAAAATGAATATATATATATATATAACATGGTTTACGTTGATTTCTAAGTAACCATTAGTGTTTACACTATAGATTCCCTTGAGAAAATAGACTGTTAATTTGCTCAGATAAAGGAAATTGAACCAGTGCTTCAGTTTTGTGTTGAATTCACTGTAACATATGATATTTGACATATCTAAACTTTTTTTGAAGTTTTATTTTATGTATTTGGTACAGGGTCTCACTAGGCAGCTCAGACTCATAGTGATCCTCTTATTTTCAGCCTCCCCAGTGCTGGGCACAGAGTGCCCAGGGGCAGGGCCGGCATAGCATGCAGTACCACTATCGGGATCAAACCCTGGTCCCATGCCTAAGAAGGCACTTAGTCCACTGAGCTATCTTGACGATCCTCCTAAACTATTTCTAATTTACTGCATATTGTTACAATGACTGTATTTATGTGGTTCAACCTATAAGAATGATTTCAAAATTTGAAACAAGTTCATCAGTGACTACAATCAGATTATTTACCCTGGACAGATTTTAATATATTCACAAAATAGTCATAATGTATGTTAGGTTTAATCTGCAGATAACTCGTATCAATGGATATAAAGAATAACATAAAAACAACATATGCTTATACACTAATTTCCACATTAAAAGAGGAATATTTCTAGGCAGAGTAGTTGTTATTTTAAATTAAATGAAAGAAAATAAAGATTGAATGAATGTAGAGGGGAGGAGATGGAAGGGGAATATAAACCCAAAGTTAGAATATAGCACATATGGAGCAGAGGAAAGATGATATGAAAGTAAATAATAATAACAATAATTTGCAACCATTTAGTATTTCTTCGTATCACTGGGGAAGTGAGGTAAGTTGCCTTGCAAGCCTAGTGTTAATTATAGCAATCAAGTCAATATCAGGACTTTATTAGTTCAATGTCTAAGTTTGGGGTTCACATAGCAGACTGAACATGTTCCAATACCAAAGTGTGATATAGACAGTATACATTACATAGCCTAAAGCAAAATGTATGCCCACTTAAAATACCATAATTCTAAATGAATCAGTGGTGATAATATTAAAATATTAATTATAGTAAGTAAAATTGATTTGAAATATATGAAAATCTGGTTCCTAGCCAGATGCCCCTGAATAGCAAGGGCAGAAAGAAATACTTGAGCTAATTAAAAAGATGTTCAATAACAAGATGTACTTTTGAGACATAAATATGCTAGAGGTAAAAAGTGATCAATATTAATTGTAAGGGAACAATGCATAAAACGCTCAAGAAACCCTGAAAGTGAAAATCTCGATGAATAGCTTGACCAAACATGAGCTACACAAAATAGAAGTGAAACAAAAGAAAATGTTCAAAGAAGCCGTGATTAAAGATGAAAGGTAAATAGCATAGAATATGGAGACAAATGATTAGGTCCCTGACAGAGATAATGCCTCTGTAATGAGGCATTTGAGAAATTTAAAGGAAGCAGAGAAAACAAATATGGGTATTTTACTAATTGAATTACTATTGCATGTTAGCTTTGACTACAATAGGGAAAGTGATTGTCATATAAATTGTATAATGGAATTATAACTGCATTCTAAATGAACGATAGAACACTGACTTGTTCTTGAGTGAGGATAATTATGCTACTTACAATTAATAAAAGACATTAATGTGGTTGATTTTCTTGAATGCATAGGAAAACTAAGGGGGCTAGATCTCCAGTTGTTTGATTCATTTAGAAAATAGTAATGTCAAGTGCTTTAATACGAGTTTGAAATAATGCCGCTGGTGAGTACCTGCCATGAGACAACCACGCCTGTAAAACTCAAACATAAAACTGGAAAGAATATGAGTGAATCCCGGAAACATTTTGGAGAACACACAGCTTAGTCCTTGGAAGGAGAAAAGGAGATACTGCTGTGATCTCCAGTCTGGGTCAGGATTTCTGTCTGAAGTCATTTTCCTGAAATGACTTTTGAGGCAAACTAGCCCAAGAGACGTACAAGCCCTTCTGTGTTAAGGGCAGAAAGATCACAGTCGGGATGTTGTAGCCAGTGGGTGCTTGGTAAGTGAGCTCTGCAAAGAGGGGCCTCCACAGTTGTGTCTGGAGGTCCCCTGGACCAGCAAGCCAAACTTCCGCCAACAACACTCCCGGAAGACTGGGTGGAAAGCAAAGCTGCTGGGAAGTTTTGAACTGAACCAAGGTGAAAGATGGACTCTGGATAACATCAGTGTGCGGGGAAAGTTGGCTGTCTCAAAATTAATTAATAGCAGGGAAACTCATTAAATTGAATACGTAGATCTTTTGAGAGTACTGTCCATCTCTTAGGTGGTCCAAAAGAATGAGAACAACATTTGTCTGCTGTTGTTGCTTTCATTTTTCCCTTCGCTTCTTTGGTCTCTTTCTTTCCTCTTTCGAGACTCTACAGTAGTCTTCTCAAGTCTTTCCTCTCCCCACGTGGATGCCTAAGGAGGACGGGCAGCATGGTAGGGCTGGGTGGAGAGCCCAGAACACTTGAGGGGACGCCGATTTTTTTCTTCTGATCCCTGGAAGCTGATGGCCGACCAGGTGTTTATTTGGAAAAATATTCACAGAATAGAGATACAGAAGCCTAGCCTGTTAAACTCTAAATTATTTCAGAGAGAAAATGTATTTAAACTTTCTCCTTTAAAGTGTGCTTATTTCATAAAACTCCAGGTCCAGAAGGTATATTGCTATTATATAACTTGTTTTAACTTTTTTTTTTGCTTATTAATTTACCATCTCCAGTCTTACTTTTCTTTCTTTCGTTCATTCGTTCTTTCTTACTGTCTGTGTTTTCTTTCTAAAACTAGCAGCCTCCTATTTGTATGATAGGACTCTATCAATGCATCTGGTCTTAATTCATATATTATTTTCTGTCTTTATCCATGTTTAACTTATTGTCTTCCCATTTTCTCTTATAAGTGCATTCATATTTGAAAAAATAGTAATTTATTTTAATCTTCCCCTAATATATTTAACTATCTCAATAGTTTTTTTTTTTCAAAGAAATTGTCGATCGTATCCATTTACAGTTCAGCTTAATATTATGGGCTCACGATGTATACTTCATTTTTATACTTTTCTGCTGGATGGTTAAGATCTAGGTAGATCAAGACTTATATACCAACACAAGAACTTTATATTTTCTATGTGGTCATTGAAGTCCTCTCAGGGTTTATCTTGTAGTCCTGTACATTATTCTGTAGTTCCTTTGTCTGTGTCATCCATGTGGATGAGTCATGGCCAATGCTTGACCAGATTACTCTCTGTGAGAGCTTGAGAGAAAGTTTTCTCTTCATGTGACTCTCCCCAGGCACACTGTAGAACTTCAATCTCTTTCCTCTGTGGCTCCATAATCTCCTTGTTCAGAAAATTTGGAGCTCACCTGAGTTTCATGATGTTGCAGTACAGGTTCTCCTATGTCCTGAGTCTTTGCTGACCTTGAAAGGCTAGGGCCAAACTGTTGGCTGGCATTGTGGCTCTTCTATTTCTCCTACTCTGACTTGTGATCTTAGGTTGTTAACCATCCAGAAGAAAAGCTGATTAGTATCCTTCAGCATATGCCATTCACTTTGCCTTATCTGACTCAATTGATTTGGATTGTGGTGTCGAGTTCAAGCACCTAAGTTAGTTGAATGTCAATGGAGTGCCCACTTTTGACAGGTGTAGACAAAGGAAGGGTTGTAGAAAGAAAAAATCATGATGTGTGTGTATAGACAGTACAGTTGGGATAGATAACGCTGTGCTTCTACATAATTCTATGAGAGGCAAGATCTGCACTAATGGTGGTTGGA
>PVKA01006524.1:0-83108 GCA_004027165.1 Ctenomys sociabilis | reverse complement strand
AGTATAAATGCTTCAAACTTATCATTCTTAATAGCTGAGTAATACTCCATTATATAGAAATACCACATCTTTTTCAACCATTCCTCATGGGATGGACAACTTGGTTGTTTCCAAGATTTTGCTATCACACATTGTGCTGCTATAAACATAGGTACACATATATCTCTATGATACAATGTATCCAAATCCTTTGGGAAAATTCCCAGTAGGGGGATAGCTGGCTTGAATGGGATTTCTAGTCCTATTCTTTTGGGGAGTCTCCACACTGACCTCCACAATGGTTGTACCAGTCTACATTCCCACCAGCAGTGGATAAGTGTTCCCTTTTCCCCACAACCTCTCCAACATTTGTTGTTGGTTGATTTCCTTATGATAGCCATTCTTTCTGGAGTGAGATGATATCTCAGTGTTGTTTTTATTTGCATTTCACTAATGGCTAGCGATGTGGAGCATTTTTTCATATATTTGTTCGCTTCTTTAATTTCATCCTCTGAGAAGTATGTATTCATCTCAGATGCCCATTTCTGAATTGGGTCTTTAGATTTGAGGGCCCTGTTATATCTTAGTTCTTTATAAATTCTAGACAGTAGACCTCTGTCTGATTGCTTGTTAGTTAGGATTTTTTCAAAGTTCGTGGGTTGTCTTTTCACTCTGTTGACAATTTCTTTTGACATGCAGAAGCTCTTTAAGAAGAGTTGATCCCATTTGTTGACTCTTTCAAGAGCTTCCCATGCGAATATGTTTGCTCATGAACTCTTTACCTACCCCTATGTCTTCAAGAGTTCCTCCTACTTTCTCTTCCAGGAGATTGAGTGTTTCTGTTTTAACGTTTAGATCTTTAATCCATTTTGACTTTAACTTAGTGCTAAAAGTTTTAACTGTGTGTTGAATTCAATAAATTTTTATTGAACAAATGGGTGTTAGTATTAAAGGATCATGAATAAATAAATTATAATGTAGAGATATAACATGTGGAATATTCTGCTGATTTTAAATATGATTTGCTAAATATTTAATGACCTGGGAAATGCTTATGTTATATTAAATGAAAAATTCAGAACACAAAACATATACATATATGCATATATATATATATATATATGAATTTATTTTCTAAAAACATTTTTACTATATGGAGGAAAATCCTAGAAAAAAAATGAACCAAAAAGTTAAAGGATTGTCTCTAGTGATCGGATTTATTTTTGTTTATACTTTGCCCTATTTTTCAATTTTCCGTACTGAGTGTATTCTCTTTATTTTTGCAGCAGCTAAAAATGTGCTTGAGTTTGGCAATGCACTGCATTGGAAAGGAAACAAGCTGAATCTAGAAGGCTCTCTGAAAGTGAGTATGCACAGGACAGCAGGATTGAGGCCATAAAACACCAGTCCTGAATGAACTGATTGATTGACTCATGCCTATTCCCCTTACACCGAAACCTTTCTACTTAAAGTGAATTGTTTTCCTCTTTACTGAGAAAACATTGTCACATGTGCTGTAATAAGACCTGTGATTGCATAATATTCTTAAAATCTAAGAGCATAGAAAAATTAAACCTTAAAATTAGAGAAAGGTGTGGGAACACTCCCCTTCTGTCAGACCTCTAACCCAAGGTTGTTTCCGCAGTGACTGGATGACAAGCAAGGAATAGGCAGAACTTTTTGCCTGAAATCACGAAACAGTAAAAAAGCCATGAAAAGGCCAAGTGGAAATGTGTGAAAAAGCAGAGCTGTCTGTCAGAATCTTCCATCCCGAGTCAACCCTGGGCGCCCAAATGTTTGCCTCTGCAGAGCGAAGCTGGGTCATGAGCAGAAGTCCTTGCCTTTCAGATTTCAGAAACAGGGCTGCTTGCACAGGCACAACCACGCTGTCACCTGAAAAGGAGGGAAGTGTCAGCCTGGGCTCAGCAAGCACAGGAGGACGCTGCTCTGCTCGGGCTCTGCTCAGGCTTTGAGCACAGTCACGCGATGATGGAGCAGAGCTCCTTGGGGGAGCATTGGGGTGTGCTTGTTTCAGGCCATTCCTTTGGATGAGGGGTTTAGTTACTGGAGCAGAAGCCATGGTAGCCCAGTTTGTACTGAGTGGAGCTGGGGAGGTCACATGCATCCTCTGGGTCTGGTACCATCCATAGGGAGAACCAGATGTCCAAGTTGCAGAGAAGCCAGGAGGTGAGCAATGAGCCTGAGCCATTCATAATAACAGTGTGATCTCTGGGTAAGACTAAGACCATCAGTTCTTTTAAGTATTGATGTTATTAAAGTATCACACTGGTGCAGTATTAACATTTGGGCAGAAAACTAGTTGCATGCCAAGAATTTTTCAATCAAACACCACTTTAAAAATTTTACAAAGCCTTTATTTTTTTAACATATTTTTTTAATAAAAGGTGTTTTTCTACATTTTATTTCTTGGCATAACTCTGAAGGTATATGGAAAATTGTTTGCATTGCATCTTACTTTAACCTTAATTCAGCTGTAGTAATTCAAGAGTTGTCTATCATTTATAAGGTCCTGAAATGGACATCTACCATTATATAATGTGCTTATGCTGCATACATACTTCCAAGGGTCTGCAAGATAGCACAATGGACTAACCGCCTACCTGGCAAGTCCTGGGACTAGGGTTCAATCTCTGGCACCATGTGTCTCACCTGCCCCACCCCTGGTTGTGCTGATGGTGCACTCCTATAATTCCAGTATTGGGGAGGCTGAAAACAGGAGGATCACTAGAAGTCTGAGCTGTGTACTGAGACCCTGTACCAAATACATATTTTTATGCCTGTGAGTTCAACTGAGTTAAATATTAAGTGTGAAGAATTCTACAAAACTGTGTAGTTAATAAATGATGCTACAGCTTAATGTTGGTGCTTAGGAACCTTTGAGCACTTTTATCTTATTTTTAAATTCTTAATCATCCCACCCCTTCTTATTAAAACCACTTGGAGAAATGCATCTTTTTTCTTCAGGAAATCCTTAACATTTTACTCATTAGAAGGAAACAGACTCTAGTGAATATGATATCTGTCTGCCAGCCCTTCTATCTGCTCTCTTCAGTTGAAACAACTAGAATTAAATGTTAATGTAAAATTTGAAATGACCTTGAAGTAAGGGCAGTGTGCTGACGTGCTTGCCTCTGAGTGCTTATGGTGGTGGGGGCCTGTGCATATGCAGATGAGTGGGGATGGATGTGAGGGAAGCTTAGAACACAGGAAATCTGTCCTCAAGAGATCATTCTAGTTACACTCCTTAATTTTGAAGGTGAGAACACTGACATTCAGAGAGGGCAAGCACAGTGGTCAAAGTGACCCATAGTCATCTCCGGGGACCACTCGGAAGCCCCTGTGCTTTCTGGCACCATGTGATAGAAGGGACTGAGCTCATGAGCTTGAATATCAGCCGGTTTTTCAGGTGGAGCTGGAGTCCCGTACCCCACATCTGTGTGCTGCATTCATGTAGCACCATGTAGACAGGGGGTGCTCACAGGATTTTCCTTAAAGCCTCTCCTAAAACTCACCTTTGATGACCTTAGAAGTCAAACTCAGACCTCCTTCCAAGGCTTGTGTGCTCCTCCCCAGGATGACATTCTGGGAAGGTCAGAGCAGCCCCAGCTCTCTGGCCCCAGCCGATGATGAGGTGGACAGATGACAAAAGCAAGTGGAGCTGGAGAGAACTCATAGGTGAGTTCCAGTCTCCTCATCTCTATTCCTGGTATAGGCTCCATCCCTGTGCTCTGTGGAAAAAGACCAACAGAATAATTTTGAGTCATGACCCATTGTTCAACTTCATGCAGTTCAGAAGATCCCAGGATGATCGAACTCTCCCTGCAATGTACTGCTGATCAACTATGCACAGGAGTACTTCCTGAATTGTCACCCAACTACAGGTACTCATAATACAGTCAGATTTTGTGAGAACAAAACAAGCTGCTCTGGCTGAGATTCATGGGTCCAAGCTCCCTTGGGTCAGCACACGCCCTGTTCTTTTATTCCCCAGCTCTCCAAGAGCTGCCGCTGGGGTTGGCACATGCAGCACCAGCCCTGTGGCTGGTCCTTCCTTTTACAGCTCTGCACTTGGTGCCCTTTGAACCCGACTCACTAAGGTGCGTGTAAAGAAGCAGTGCCCTCAGGACTTTTCTCAAACTCTCTACCCATTTTTGCTGACCTTGAAGGTCCAACTCAGACCTCCTTCTAAGACCTGGGAGGGGGCCTAGCTCAGAGAACATACTCAGGCTGTACCCTGAGCCTGAGTTCCCTTCAGCCTTCTGGCTTCACTCCCACTAAAGCTACACACACGGTGCTTCTCCTCCTCCTGCCTGTCCAATCTAAATGAAGGCATCTGGATGTGTAAACAAATCTTTGGTTTCATAAAATCTGATGGAGCTCTGAGTTCCACTTCATGCTAAGTAAAGATAGTTGCTTGGATTCTGTTGATGTTGTTCTTTTTCAGTTGCTCTGGCTCAATAGTTAAAGAGCACTTTGGTCATTTAAAGATGTACTAAAGCTAAAATAACTCTCTTGAAGCATACTGTGTACAGATAGAGATAGAGTTGGACTCTCTTTTGATAGAGACCAAAAACAACTCCCTCCCCAAATGTTAGGCTATCTTGAATGTTTGCTGAGATCATGTGTGTAAGCCAGGCTCTTTATGCTTTTATTGAAGTAGGGACAACTGACCCATTAATTCAATGAATTGGGCTGTGTCATTTACTAAGCTGAAGTCGTGTGACCCATCAATTTCCACTGGAGCGATCAGTGCTCTTCCATGCTGCCCTCCCATGCTGCCCACAGATGCCCAGGGAGTGGCAAGCATATGCCTTTTTCAGGGCATCTTCACTCTGCAAATGCTGGGCAAATAGCAGGCATGATGAGATGCCATTCATTTTTATGAAAAGAGAGAAAAATTACCTTTAATAGAAATTATAATCCTCTTTTACATGAAGGAAAAATGACTTGCTTCTTTCCTTCAATAAAAAGCACTCAAAAATCATTTTATTAACCAGCTGGTGGCAGTGTTTTCATTAAGAAAGATAAAGTGATATTATGCACACCACTTCTGATCTATTTTTATAAAGTATTTAAGAAGACAGATTTTAGACCCTTTTCGCTAATAGGGTTGCAGTTCCAACAAAATTTGGAATTTCCAAAAGTAGTTGCCATGCCAAGAAGAAACAGAGTTGTTGATACTTACTGAGTCGATGTCTATCAAGAAAAAACTAAATACATTATAATGGGGCAAAGTTTAAATGTTTGGCACTGTTTTCTCTGACTAGCCCCTCTGTTGAGGATCACAGGAATGGAAAACATGACTGCTTGCTTGGGCTCTGCTTCCAGCTGACCAGTGAGTTGCCTTGGATTGTATGGATGGTGTATTTCTGGCACGTTTAGCCATCTCTCTTCCCTGCGTGCTATCACAGAAAAAGAGAGGTGCATTCAGCATTCTTCTCTAAAATTAGCTAATGAGTTCTTTTCTCCCTCACTCCCTGAAGGAAAGGAAGTCTGCCTGCAAGGAAAGCAGTGCTAAGTTAGACAAGCAGCATGGCCCAAGTTTTATTTCTGTAGTACAATCACATGATGGCATTCTTGCCAACATTTAGATTCCATTATGCCAAAAAGGATTGCCAATCAGGTGTGGGAATAATGTTGTCCTCCTACTAAAAAACACCAAAAATATAGGGAGCCTTGACCTCTCCATCTGGGAATATGGTTTCACTGCTTCTCCAAGGGACGGAACCCTCCCACCCTGTGTGTGGCTGACACCATCTGTACCATCTCTATCTGGAGGTTGGACTCTCAGCCCACATGGACATACTGAAAACCAGTGCCTGGGTCTAGCAGACCCTCTGACCTCCAGCCAAGTAGGAAACAGCAGCACAAAGTACCTCTTCAGTCTTTGCTTGCCCTGCTCATCTAGAATTCTTAATCTCTCAAAGGGACAAGAATTGGATTGTTTTGTATTCAGTGTTCTCTTTCCAAGGATATGCTGTTTTAAAGTGGCATTGAGGATGTCTTTAGTAATTAGTACTGCAAAGCTCCTTTGTTCCTGCTGCCCCTGAAATGAAAAGCCCTCCATACCCATACAGATGAAGGTCACCAACAAATGACAGGAAGATGAAACTGGAAGCCTAGGCTTGGAGGCTTTCAATTCCTGAAAACCATTGTGTGTGTGGAGTGCACTTTGTTGATTTCATCAGGTGGGAGTGCAAAATCGGCCCCAAGGCCAGAGAAGCGTGGCCAAAGAGTAATGGTCCTTGAACACTTTCGTTTTGGGTGATTACTCCAATTTTCACACTGGCCAACTTCATCAAGGCTTGGAAAGATGGTGAAGCCTCATGCACGTAACAAGAGCTGTTGCAAATGGCTTTGTGGGAAGGGCTTCTGAGGGGTCTGTGAATCCAACGCTCTACAGGATTCAGTAGCGACTAAGGAGAGAAAGTTGCACTGCCTTTGCCTGGGCCTTTGGCCAATGGTCCAGGATGCCCATGTTCTCCTGGGTACTGTTGCCTGGAAAATATTCAGCATTTGATTTGTCAAAAGATAGATGAATCTTAGCACATTTGGTGGTAGATCAGGGGCCATGGTGGTGAGGAGGGGAGATTTGCTCTTTTCAAATACTAGAAGCTCCAACACAGGACAGAAGGAGCTGACTTCAGTCAGCAATGGATTCCAGCTCAGAGGTTTCTAGTAATTCAAACTAGTCCTAATATCACACAAGTGAAAGCATAGTCCTAAATGCGGCTGTTTCCATACTTACCAGCTGGCTGGCCTTCTCACAGTTGTTTACTCCCGCTGAACCTCTACTTTGCTTGTTTTTGATATATTTTAGAAATATGCTGTTCTTTTTGGATGCATGTGGTGGATCAAAGTTTGAACTGTACATGCTACCACCTGAAGTGGTCATTTTTAAGATGAGACAGCGCCAGTGGACATTGGGATTGCAGACAAGCTGTCTTTTAAAGTACTACCAGTGTTTTCATGGAGTGCCCAATCCTGCAGTAAGACACATTCATTTGTGTGATTTCAGATAATCCTTTCAAGATCTTTGAAAGAGTCTTAGAGTTCTTATCTTATAAACAAGGAAAATGGGTTGTAGGGACATTGAGGAAATGGCACAAATGAATGGCAGCACTGAAACTTAAACCTGCCTGCTGGGTATTGGATCTTACATCGTGCCTGTCCCCATGGCCTGCTCCTGGTGTCCCTCAAGCCTCCTGATCCACCATCAAGGCAGAAGTCAATCTCTAGGCACCCAGGGGTTCCTACAGAGCCACTTGCCAGGCAGACTAGGAGGAGCATAATAGAAAGATGTGCACTCTTTTTGTGGTGGGACTGAGGACTGAATCTGGGGCTTCCACACTGACAGGTATTTCTGATCCTTTTCATTTTAACATTTTTCTGAGACAGCATCTTGCTCAGGCTGGCCTTGAACATGCAATTCTCCTGCCTTGGGCCTCCGGAGTTCTGGGATTACAAGTGTGCTCCACCATATCCAGTGCTGTGTGTACATCTTATTGTAAGTCTCCACCCTCTGAAAGGTAAAACATGTAGGAGGTCAATAGCCACCTATTTTTTTATTTTAAACAAAAACAAAATAACAACAACAAATAAAAAAAGATACAGAATTTCAAATTATGATGATAGGGAATTAACAATCGTTGTTATATTACATATTGCCATCTTCAATGAACTTGCCCAGATGTAAGAATGCAATATTTATCAAACAATTAAATATTAACTGTTCCTTTCAGTAGAAATTAGTAATACACTTATCTTAGCTATCATGTGTATATAAAAATAATAGCCAACTAAGGAACTTTGTTTCTGATTGTTCACTGGGGCTGCCCTGAGAAGTTCCTCTCTAGTGTAGTAGTCAAACCTATAAGTGTATAAGGTTTGAAAAGATCAAAGGGTTGTCTTCTAAAATATGTTCCAGATAGCTGTAAAATTCTCCTTTAATATGAATTGTAAATTCTACAGGCAGAGCCATGATTTCCCAAGTGGACCACGAATGTGTGAACAGCTGGGCAGAAGCAGCCGTGGTGCTAATTGACTCACCTCAGACATGTCTGTCATAAGCTGGATGAGAAGGCTTTTCCTAGGTATTCTTTTGGCTTCTTAATGAGTGATTACAGGCAATGTAAGAATGAGCTAAACCTTACAATTAATGCCATGGAAACAAGACTACATTGTACCATCAAAATTCTTCTGGCTGGAGGCCAGAGGCCTTCTGTGATCAAGACCAAGTGCTCACCTGGTGAAGCCTTGTGTGCCCGGGAGAAAGGATCAGACATCCAGCCCCATTTCTCTGATCTTCTCACCTCTCTTCTTCAATTTTCTTATCCTTCCTCCCCTTCTCTTTTTCCCTCCTTTCTTTCCTTCTCTCATCTGTTAGCTTTTAGTTTTATCAAGAAATATAGTGCATAGGCTATAGGGCCCATCAATCACCCGTGTTTGTTTATAATGATAGTAGCTGCCCACTTCATCCTCATTTCCTCTTTCTGAGAAGCACTCGCATTCAATATCTTCCATAGATTGTTGATTATTGTGATCTATTTATTTATCTATTTCTCCATATATATACTCACCTTGTGTTCTTTCTTGATTTTTCTTTTTCTTTGGGTGGTACCAGCAATTGAACTCAGGACCTTGCCCTTGCCAAGCAAGCACTTATTCTACTGAGCTATCTCCCCCCCTTGATTTATTCAACTTTGGTCATTGTGTAATTAAATAATTCTAATAAGATTGGTGTTTATTGTTTATACAATATAATTTTATAACTTTGTTCATAAGAAAAATATGTAGTAGTTATATCAATGATTTTATCTCTCTGATTCAGAAAATTTTCTATGTACTTGATGTTGGCTTTCTTTTGCAATACTGGGAATTGAACTTGGAACCTTATGCTTGCCAGGCAGGTGCTTATGCTCTGAATTATCTCCCTGGCTATGTACTTCATGTTAATCCAACACAAAAGCCTCCACTGGTGATATAATATCGTTCAGACACATCAACATTTCTATCATCTTAGATTTCCTGAAAAGGCTTGTCCCAGAAACTGGAGCCTGCTGCAGCCTGGGCCATAGTGACCCTGTGCCCCGAAATGTCCCCTCACCATCATTCATAGGGCTTCTCTTATCCACCTTTTGCCTTTACCACTTCTCTGTCTTTCTTGATCTGGCCTTATTCCAGTGTGAAGCACACCTGTCGAGAGAGTCCTGAGAAAGTGTGCAAGTGTACATTCTGAGACTGTGCTCATCTAAAAATATTTACATTTCATGCTCACGATCACTGGACAGATTGGCTAGGTATAAAATTCCTTATAGGAAACCATTTCTTTCAGCATTAAGAGGATTTCACTCTACTGGTTTCAGTCAATTATTATGTTATTACAAGGCCTGGAGTCTTTTAGATTTTGTTTTCTTTTCTCTATTTTATGGTCCTGAATTTTCTTAAATGTTATGATACAAGAATTGACTTGTTAGGTCTGTTTTCAGCTATCATGCTGTACGTTTGGGATGTTATTTTGACCTAGAATGTCCTTCCATTATTGGACATTTTCTCAAGTTATTTCATTAGTGATTTCTATCTGCTCTCTTCTCTAGAACTACAATCAGCCCTCCACCTTTATCTGCAACTTCATTTCCCTGGGTTTCAGTCACCTGCAGTTAATAGCAGTCTAAAAATGTGAAGTGGAATAGTGCATCAGAAAGTTCATGAGTTTTAAATAAATTTCATTACTGCATCCTGGTGTAATTGTTTTGTTACTATTATTGTGAATCTTTTCTATGACTGATTTATAAATTAAAATTTATGACAGTTGCGTGTGTACAGGAAAAAGCATTATGACTACAGCAGTGAGGACTGTCATCACAGAACATTTTCAGGCATCACAGAACATTCTAGATTGTATCTGGATGAATGGGTTTAGGATTACTGTACTTTCTATAAATATCAAATCTTCTAGTCCTCTTTTATTGCATATTTCTTCATTTTTTGTTACACTTTCTGGGGCACTTTCTTCTGTTTTAAAAAATGTTTGTTTATTTATTTATTTGGTATGCAGCTCAGGCTCATTGTGATCTTCCTGTCTAAGCCTCCTCAGCACTGGATTATAGGCTGCCATGCCCGGCCTCAGTGGCCAGCATGTTATGCTCAGGGTTCTGGAGCCAGCATAGTGTGCAGTTCCAGGGATCAAACCCAGGTCCTTGAGCTGGCCAGGTAGGCACTGAGCCTGCTGAGCTATCTCCCAGGCTTGGACACTTTCTTGACTTAATATTCTATCCTTTCTACTTATTTTTCTGTTTATCTACTATGGTAGTTTTGCTTCCCATTGATGGCTTGGAACTAGATGTCCCCTCAAAGCCTCATGCAGTCTATATGTGGGGCTTTCACTGGGGTGCCTGGAACCAGAGGTGTGATGCTAGAATTGATTCATGGTGGAATGTGAGGCTCAAGGGCACTAATGTAGCCTGGGTAAAATAAAAGTAGCAGAAAGATACTGCTAAGCTCCCTTGCTTGTTTTGTATTCTGCCTGCCATATACTGTTCCTCCCCTGTGATTTGTATCTGCCACACCACCCTGCCTTGAAGCCAGAATATTTTAGACTGAAACTTCCACACATTGCGAGCTAAACAAACCTTTTCTCCTTAATTTTGGATGATGGGTATTCTGTCTCAGCAATGAGAAAAATAACTAAGATACCAACAATGTTTGTTATTGTTGTTCCTCAAATATTCTTCTCTAGTATCTATTTCTTATTTCACAGTTTCATTACACAGTGGTACCTCTCTCCACATATTTAGTTCTTTTCATGATTCTGGCCACAAACCATATTGAATGACAACTGCCTCAAGTTCCTTGTAAGGTCAACATTGAACTTAACGACTGAATTGGATTCAGTTCTCTTTGCCACTAGAATCATGGAAAGAAGTAAGTTTGTGTACTGAGCTACTTCTTGTATTTTTTTTTTTATCTCTGCTAAGAGTATCATTGATAGTTTTCTGCTGTTGATTTGGTTGGGCTTTTGATATACTGTTTTCCTCTTTCTATATAGTTCTATTTTCTCCAAGTTGGTTTTTCTTCCTATTTGTGTCAGTATTTACCTTCTATGCCAGAGGCTGTTCCCAGATGTCTCTTAATATTTGGTTGTCTGCTCCTATTAGGCAGTCATGGCAGAGCTGGCTGTCAGCTATAAGGATAGAGATGGAGGTTGTGTTTTATGAGCTTCACTGTTGGATGGGCTGGCAGACTGCCTAATTAGGGACCCTCTTTGTTAACATCTTTGAGCTTTTCCTCTGCATGGCCAAGTGACCAAGGGAAGTCTCTTAATTCCCTTAATGGAAGCTGAATTTCCAGCCTGAGATACTCCAAGCAGGCCAGAGAGTCACAATCCAAGGAAGTCCTTCTCCCCTACCCCCTTTCTTAGCAGGTACCTCTGCATTCAAACATGCCTATTTCCTTTAGTGGGGAAGTCCTGTTTCCATCACTGAAAAGGAATAAATTCCCTATCATGCATGGAGCAAAGGGGAGAGGTAGTCACCTAGAATAAGAGGGAACTTGAGATTTGAGAAGCAGACTGCTAGGAATACTCCTTATTTCATTTATCTCATTTTAACCTTACCTATTTCTAGAGGTGTTTATCACCACTCATTATTAGACCTTTGAAGGTAATGGGGAATAACTCCTGAATTCTTAGTTTTTCTTGCTGACAGTTTAGGATTAAATTGTCTAGGGTCTGATAGGTCTTTTCCATCTTTTTTGTTATATCTAAATCTTGATGTCATTTTCTCTCTCATTCCCCTATCCTTGTGAGTTTATATTTTATGTTTTAAACATATTTTTGTCATTATTTTGGTTTCTGGAGGATGTTAATGTAAATATTTGTACTCAATCTTTTACCTTTAAGTAGAAGGACAACCCACATCTCCCTGATTAAGTTTTTAACAATCAGTGTCATTAATAATCACTTCCCTGGGTCTATCTTTAATATGACAAATTGTTTCTCTTATCCCATTTTACATGAAGCTAGAACACAGCTAATCAATGTGTTCTTTGTGTACATTTTCAAGTACTCTGCTAAGTTGTTAATAAATGGATGATTTTTTCATTAAGAATCATCATGGAGCCCCACCGGCTCTGCCTTCGGGTGCGCTGAGCTGGCGATGGAGTCCGGGCATGGTGGCGAGTGCCTGCAATCCCAGCCCTAGGGAGGCAGAAAACAGGAGGATCACTATGAATGTGGGTATAGAAATATATGCTTAGTCTTATAGTTCTAGGAAGGGTAAGGAAAGGAAGCTGACATAGGAAGCATTATAAAGGTGAGGCTGTTATTTTTATCTCTGAGGTCATGTATCCTATCACAAATGGACAAGTGGTTAGAAGAGAACAATAATCCACCTGGAAGACTAAGTCCAGTCTCATGGCACCAAAACAACTGGTCACTTAATTTTTTTCCTACTAATTGTTCCTAACATTTTAATGGATTGTAGACATAGGAGGATCCAGAGAAAGATTGTTTCTGAAGGAAAGTCCAGTGGCCATTCCACCTTCAAGTGACTTCCATAGGATGCTCTACCTTACAGAACTTTCTCCTAAGAGTGGCTCTCTACCTCCTGGCTTCATGATATCATTCGTAAATGGATTCATTCATTCATTCATACATTCTACTTAGTTTATCTATGAAGTTCACACATCATGTACCATGTTGGCAGAGAAGGTCTTACTCTTGGCCACACATGACAGATTCAGGCAGAGCTAGATCATTCAGAACTTTCTAGTCAGGGTCCTCAAATAGAAATTTCTCAGAGACAAAGTCCTTTCTCCCTAAGCAGATGAAGCCATTAGATGAACCTGGGATGGCATGGACCCACATACAACTACGTAAAAGAAGTTCATCTAGGTGGAAAGAGGTAACAAAGAAGGCAAAGAGAGCTATCACCACAGACAGCCTGGTTGAGACTGAGCTCTAGCTCTAATAGGTTCTGCAGCCACATTCCTTAGTCCATATCCCCCAAAGAAATCCTTTATCCTTGATGTTCATTTGGTTTGATTCCCCTCGCCTGTTAAAGTCTTAAATGATGTCCAACACTACCGTAAAACTGGCTATTTTGTTTTCCTCAGGGCCACATCTTCCTGACTTCCTGTTTCTTTCTCTAGCACATGAAGGTATGTGAGTGTTCCTTATGTCCCAGAGCTCAAGTAAGCAGCATACAAAATTAGAGGGAAAATATGGAGAAAAGAAAGGAAAAGAGAGTCTACTGGGATTCGAGTTGCTTTGAGATACTCAGGGAAAGCCTGTCTGAGCAAACAATGGGGAGATTCAAACTGCTGCTGTGGTCAAGCCACCCTGAAGGAGCTTCCCCTTTGTGTGCAAGAAGCCACCTTTGGAGTGCTGAGCCTACTGGGAACAATGCATCCACCGCACTTTGTTCTTCAGTGGTGCACTCATTTATTTAGCTCATGCAATATTTTAACACACTTCCTACACAGTGGCAGCTGCCTGGGGACCAGGGATGCATTTTCTCCTCCTCCTCCTCCTGTTCCTCCTCCTTCTCCTCCTCCCCTACTCCTCCTCCTGTTCCTCCTCCTTCTCCTCCTCCCCTACTCCTCCTCCTTCTCCTCCTCCCCCTCCTTCTCCTCCTCCTCCACCTCCTCCTCTGCCTTTAACTCTCATCTTATATAGCAAAGAAGACATACAATAGATCCTAGTACCTCAATAGATTACCAAGTGTCTTCCTTCACCACAGATTGAATTGCTATGTAATAAGCTAGCTGCTTTTGATGCCCAGTCATATCTATATTAAAAAAAAAAAAACCTATCCTATTCATTCCTATTTTCTAAGGAATCAGAACTATGATGTTTTGGATTAATGGTTTTTCCTGCATAAAAATCATCAAAACCAATAAATTACAACCAGAACAAAAGCACCACACAAATTCAGAGGGACATGGTTGTAAAGCCATAAGGGCTGGAACTGAGGATATTGTATTTACAAACTAGTACTGTGTCAACAGGATTAGGTGTTAATAATAACTCAATATTGCTTAGTTTTTAATGTATAAATATTTTCTGCAAACTTGAGCGTCATGCTAAAATTAAATGTGGAAAAAGAAACTTGTGCCTAAAACTTAAGGGAAAAAAATTAAGCTGAAATAAATAGACATCCCACACAACCATACTACTGTAAGAATTCTAGAACTCTTATATTTTAAAAATATGTGGTTTTATCTTTAACTGCTTATTCTTCTTCCAGAAATCAAATAGATTACTATTTCTATTTCTTCTAGAGGGAAGGAAGGAAAGGAGCAGACTGATTTTTAAAATTATTATTTTTAAATTTCAGCATTCATCTGAGACTACTGCACGGCATAGGAAAATTTTCTTTCCTTTCTTTAAGCAAAATTACATCTCAAAAATTCAAAAGCTTTTAATAGCACTTACCAGCAGAAGTTTCTTTGTGAAAATATACAGGAAGAGGGGTCTCCTAATAGCAAATGATTTCCAAGTCAGAGATATTTACTACATATAATATATATGGAAAATCATATATATGTACATATATTAATGTATAAGTGTAATAATTATTATATATGTAGATGTAGTTACTACAAGGGATGTCAGCTGCATATGGCTTATACATGCATCATAGGTAATCACTACAAAGGGAAATTAATTAATTAGTCCTCAACAGAGGAGGCATAAAATTTAGATCTGAAAACAGAGCCAGGTGACATATATGCTCCACATGCCTAAGGGTCATAGGAGGAGTCTTGAACTGCCTCTTAGATTGAACAGCATTAGAATCTTGTGAGAAAAAGGGGAAGAAAAACCAAGTGGAAGCTACAGCCAACAAGGAAAGCCAACTTCAAGACATTTGGGCTTCCAGCTACAGCGTGGATGGCACCCACATGACTCTAATTTGCTGCTGAAAGGTTTGGAGTTACTGAGTCACTTGGCTTGCATTTCCTAAGATGCAATGTCAGTGAAAATAGAGAGAGAGAGAGAGAGAGAGAGAGAGAGAGAGAGAGAGAGAGAGAGAGAGAGAGAGAGAGAGAGAAAGAAATATGTTTCATGTTTTATTCCAGCTCCTATGTGTGACACTGGCAACCCTAAATACAAAGCACATCTCTATACAGCAAGACTGCGACCAGCGGTGTCAACACATTTAAGTGTGGTGAGTCACGGAAAGCTAGGTCACCAGACTCCCCTAAGAAGAAAGCTTCAACTTAGTTTTGGAATCTGTGGCTATGCTCAGAAAGATGCTGAAATTGACAGCAATGTTTGAGTATGTATTACTGTCTCCAGCACTGACCAAATGTACTACTTTACATAATTGTACAAAATTGTGTCAAATAGTTTTTATTATTGACATTATGTAGGGAGTAAGTTAATAAATCCTAAGAATTAAGTAACATTCCTGAGACAGCTATTAAGTGGTGAGCTGGAACTTGTGAGTTTACATTACCAGAGTTCATAATCCCAAGAGAGATTATTAGATTAGATTAGATTAGATTAGATTAGATTAGATTAGATTATAGATTAGATCCCACCCAGTTTTACCCATTGATCTGAGGCCAGGAGCCCAGGGAGCTTCACCTACCACAGTTCTTGACAGAGTAGCTGTGACTTTCAAAATTAAAAATACAGTTTCTGTTTCAACTGGAAGCTTACTATAATATGTGTTATTCCTACCCAGCATGAGTTACTGCTTCTGAAATGGTAAACTTAAAGAGACAATGGATGATATATAACTATTTAAATGTCTCTAAAGGGCTTGTAAAAATATGAATATAGTCATTGCTAGTAATTAATTTTAAGGATTACTAATAGAAGCATAACATTAATGGAAACACTGAGCTAGGGAGATAGCTCAGTAGTCTAAGCACCTGCCTGACAAGTGCAAGGACCTGGGTTTAATTCTCAGCACCACACGCCATGATGGCCTGTGCAGAGTCTGAGCATGGTGGCACGAGCCTGTAATCCCAGCTCTAGGGAGGCTAAAAACAGGAGGATCACTATGAGTCCAAGCTGCATAGCAAGTCCCTGTACCAAATACATAAATGAAAAAAAATTGAAATCTCTGAGATCCTTGACGAGAGATTGTAGTCTCTGTGACAAGTTGCTGCATAATCCTTTTGAAATATAACCTAACAAAATCATGTGTAAATCAGGAAACAGAGAAAACGCTTATCCTGAGAACCTACAGAATACAGATTTCTAATTAGTTATGCACCCCTGACTTATTTGTATGGAGTTCTCTTTCATCAGCTATAAAATCCAAATTACAATAGCTTTTCCATCTATGTCACATAATTAGAAGGATCATTTCAGGTATGGATGTCAAAACAGGATAAAAAGGCAGTATCCAAGCGGAAGTGATTATTGTACAATGGTAGCCACAAAATAAACCAAGTGAATTTTAAAAACCTCACCCCGCTCTGCCTGCTGCTCCTTCCTCTCCATGACCTCTCTATTTTTCACACTTAACTGGCTAGAGTTTACTACTGGAGATGCCACTGTCTTTATTATTCCTCACAGCTCTGAATTTATGTGAGGAGAAATTCAGTGCACCCTGAGGGCAGAGGGCAATCCAGAGCCTTCTCTTATCAATTCTGGCCTTGGGAATATATCTGCATTCATTCCCAATTGAGGAAAGAATCTCCTACCTAAGGAGAGGGTAATAGCATATAATAACATCTTACTTTTGCTTGTTGAAATCTTTATGTAATGCTTCTTGTAGAATAGCATCCTGAGGCAGGTTCTCTGGGCAAATGATGCACAATGGCTGAGTTACTAGAGAACATCAAAGTTGTTTAATAGAAACTGAGATACTGGGGAAGGGTTGACATCTGACTCAAGTGGAAATAAAGAGGAATAAATCTCCTGCTCAGGCAGCATCCAGCCAGCCAAGGTGCAGAGTGTGGGGCAGAAACATTTGATTACAGGGTGCAGAACACTCACCTTAGTATTGAAGTTAGAGAAAATTCACTGAGCCACAAGTGATGGGCTGGGGTAGATATGAGTTCAGGTGGATCCTAGCTCCAAGCCCTTGTCTTTAGGGACTTGTATACAGCCTTGATCTGCACCCTACCTCCCCCAATTCCTGTACTATTCTCACTACTACAAGGTCTTTATAGACATGAAAAAATGGCTGCCAACAGCTCCCATCCTCTCAACTTTAAGACCATGAAAGAAAGATTTTTCTTCTAGGTAGGTCTAGTAAAAGTTTAGGCTTCACATGTTCATCTTGGCATCCATTTCTGTAGGGGAAACACAGTGACTGATTGGTCACACTTAGTTACATGGTCACTCCTGAAACTAGGGCTGACCCTACAGGACCAATACAACCCAAGATCCCCAAAGTTCAATCTTATGTTACTATAGCCAAAACAGGATAGGGTACTGGGTGGAGACAAACAGAATATCCACTGTATAAACCAAGAGAAAATAAAAACACTTTATGGCAATTTCTATTGATTTCTGAAAATGAGATCCATATCCTGAACTTTCTCATTAAAATGAGTGAAGGGACTGGTGAGATAGCGCAGTGGTCTAAGTACCTGCCTGGCAAGTGCAAGGACCTGGGTTCAACCCCTGGTAACATGTGCCATGACAGCTGTATAATGAGACCATGTACCAAATAAGTAAAATATTTTAAAAAAGTGAAATCCAAGTTCTTAACAAAGAACTTATCTCTTCATCTCTGTCTTTACCCATATCCCCAGGATTATTAAGTGTTAGCTCTTGGAAGCCAGAGGAAATCATCAATTGAAATGATTTTTGGGTTGGGGAGATAGTTTGGCAGTCTAAGCACCTGGCTGGAAAGCACAAGGACTCAGGTCCAATCTCTGGTACTGCAAGTTCTATTGGCCCCAGAACCCAGATGTGTGGTGCCAGCCGTTGAAACTGGGTGTAGTGGTGCACACCTGTAATCCCACAGCTGGGGAGGCTAAGAAAGGAAGATCACTAAGAGTCAAAGCAGCACAGTGAGACCCTGTACCAAATAAGTAAATAAATAAACACATAAATTATTAAAAATGATTTTAAAGTTTTCAAATCCACAGAGCTGTGCCCTCCCTCATGGAACAGCATTTCATGATAAAGAAAGAACATTCCTGCTCCAGATCTGCAATGCCTGCATGAACATTTGTGTCCACTTGATGCACAGAGCAGTACTAGGTGCACACAGTGCTCCTGACCTTGGCCTTCGCCTTCACTGTCACCTGTGGGTCATGAGGATACCCCCACCCCCACCCAGGGACCCATCTGACACCAAAAAAGAAGTCAGGAAGATTCCCTTGTGCTATTCTTGTCTTTGTTTTCTTTTTCTTGTATCTTTCACTCTGCTACCCATGCAAAGGGCTGATGCTTTGGGGAGCATGGCATTTGTACCTTGTCTCCAAAATTTCATTTTAGCAGATGTTGAGCTGAGCACAGCTTCACCAATTTAATCCTGGAACAGCAACAAGTGAAACTGAAATTTCCAGTTATGTTTCTAAAATCAATGCAGTGCACAGTAAGGACAGAATAAAACTGAGATACTCAGAGCTAGAAGGAAATTCATTTAAGCTGTCTTACAGATGAGAATGCAAAGCATAAGCAAAGCCATGATTTGGTCAAGGTTCTGCCTCTAATATGATGGAATCAGGTTAGCAAGACAATGCATGCTCTCCTCTGGAAGGCACAAGAAGTCTTATATGTACAAAATACGCAATAAATGAAAGCAGGGCTTGGAGTCTGGTACAGCTGGCTGGAAGACTCCTCACACATTAGCTGTGTAACCATAGGCACATGTCTCTATGCCTGTAAAGTAGTACTTTCTTGGCCAGCCTCATGTTGGAAGGATGCAACAAGACGACTTATGTTAACTGCTTGAAATATATACCTGCCACAGTAAGTGCTCAAAATGCAGGGTTATTCTAAACTTCATTTTAGGTGCTAGGGATTGAACCCAGGGTCTTCTTTCAATGGGTTTTTATGTATTTCATACAGGGTCTCACTACACAGCTCAGACTCACAGTGATCCTCCTGTTTCAGCCTCTCCAGTGCTGAGATTACAAGCGTGCACCACCAAGCCGGGTCTCAGTGGCCAGCAGGTGTGCCTGGGGCAGGACCGTCATGGCATGTGGGACCAGGGATGGAACCTGGGTCCTTGTGCTTGCCACACAGGCACTTAGACCGCTGAGCTATCTCCCCAGCTCAGAACCCAGGATCTCTTTTGTGTTAAGCCTGCATTCTACCACTGAGCTACATATTAGGCCACCTTGAAATTTGTTTTCAGAAAGGAACAAGGAAGGAAGGAAAGAAAGGACAGAGGAAGGGATATGTAATGTGGTGTCCCTGGCTGGTCCTGGGAGAGGTGACAGCACAGAGAAGAGAGGAATATGCGTGGGCAGGAATGAGGAGCTAAATTAACTGAAGATTTAGTAGACAATTGCTACCAGCTCAGCTTCCTGGTGAAGGGTCCCAGACACAACTGTTGGCATGACAGAAGCTCTGCTTCCTGACCAACCCTGTCATGCCCAATGGTGTGTGTGTTTGACTCTTTCTCTGTCTTGCTTCTATTTTCATTTCAGTCTTGCTGTCTGGGGATTGCATTCTAAATAAAGGACTGCCATGAAATATCACTCCAATCCTACTCTATGGGGGAATTCTGTTTCATATACTGGTAAAAATGCAATAGGCAATAGTGATGGCATGAATATCAGGCTCCATGAGCTGAGGAATAGATTGATACAATTAAATGACAATGAAAATGTAAGAGCACTTTCGAGAAATGTACTGTGACCTAAAATAATTAGGAGAGAATGATTACTATTTATCCTGCGAAGATTACTGAACTTTCAAGAAACCCAAAGAATCTTATAAATATTCAAGAAGAAAAAAACAGGTGAGCAGGAAACCAAGACTAGCTACAACTTCTCAAAAGAAAAAAATAGGTCTCCGGGAGGAAGTGGAGCAATCAGATATTCACACAATCCTTGCAGAAAAAAAAAATGCTAACCTCTAACTGGCATTCGCTCAACAAGCTGTTAATTACATGAGCAGAAGCACATTATAAACATGCAGAGAGGATTAATAAACCTTTAAGAATGTACACTTGAAGATACGCCTGAGCTCAGTGAGAGATGACGTCTTGGATCAAAGATTTAAATGAATTCTTTAAACCTTTTATAATCTTGAAATGGAAACATGTTTTATTTTCCATGACCCAATAGCCAGAAACTAGGAAGGAGAGAATTAAGATGTCTCCAAGGAAAAATACAAAAACATAATGATCAAATATGGCAAAATATTTAATATCCTACTAAAGAAAATATCCCCAATTGAAAAAGTAGAAGAAAAAAAGAATATATGGCAGAACCTCAAGAGTGTATGTGTGTGTTTATCATTGCTACTAATTAAAAGTATTCTGATAAAAAATAATATTATTCCTGAGGTGCACTTGTTTACCTATAAATTCCTCTTGTTTATCCCTCTTTATGGCAGTAGCACTGCATTATAAGTAGCAGGTTTTATGCACCTATTTGTTTGCTGGGGATCATAGAGGCTGTTCCCAAGATTTAGCCATTACAAATGATGCTAAACATGGGTGTACAAGTGCCACTGGAATATGATGATGACATTAACCTTTTCGGGAGACACCGAGGCAGAGCACGACTGGGCCAAATGGAATTTCCACTTTTACCTTTTCTATGAGTCTTCCCGGAGTGAATCAGACGAACAGGTTTAAATATTACATTGTTCCTCTTCGATGAGCAACCCAAAATATAAATGAGAGAGCATATCAAAGCAAAGTAATAGGAAGTTGGGAAATGGTTGTCAAATGGGAAAGAGGAGAAGACAGGAAGGAGTAGAGAGAAAGGGGGTAGAGGGTGTGGAGAAACAAAAATAGAAGAAAAACTCGGGGCTAGAGCCTTTTTCCAATTTAGTAGGGTTCTTTTTTATTTTAAAGAGAAAAAATAAAAATAACAGTAAAATAATTTCAAAACACATTTATAGGACAATTACAATAATTAATACATTGATTCATACATTGCCCATTGTCTTCATAGTAGTTATTCTTTTCTTTTCTTTTTTGGGTTTTAGGGAAGGGTCTACAGGGTATTGAGGGTCTCACTACTAGATTGGACTCATAGTGATCCCAAGAGCTGGGATTGTGGGCCACCATGCCCAGCCTCAATTGCCATCTCAGTGTGCCCCAGGGGCAGGGCTGGCAAGGCAGGCCAGGGGTTGAATCCCAGACCCCTGTGCCTGCTTGCAGTTGTTTTAATCTGCTGAGCTATTTGGCCAGCCCCATAGTACTTATTCTGAGTACAAAGTATGATGTCTTGTTCAAGCAATATTAGCACAAAACTTGAGCTTTTGGAAATGAGAAAGGGACCAAGAATCATATCAGGGAGGGATTGGAGGGGTAGTGGATGAAAAAATGAATTGAAATATGTTATGTAAGTACACCAGTTCCCCAAGATAAATGTCATCAGAAGGTACTTCAAATATGGGTCAATAAAAAGAAAATTAAAAAGTGAAAAAAAATAATGTTACTTTCTATATGCTGTATTAGTAAAATTGAGGAAGATAAACACTGTTCATTGTTCTCATAGTGACCTGACTTCTACAGGAAAAGGAAGCAATATAGGTGTACAATGATTTTATTTTTATTTTATATTATTATTATTTTTGTGTGTGTTACAAGGGATCAAACTCAGGACCTTGTGCTTGTAAGGCAGACACTTAAGCCGCTGAGCTATCTCCTCAACCCAAGGTGCAGATTTTAAGTGGGTAAATATCTTTTCCATTTCTAGCATTTTATTATTTCAAAATATTGAGAAGAAGGTATATTGGTATATAATGAATCAATTTGTGCATTAACACAATATTGTTAGTGGTCTCAATGCCCATTAATTGAGCATGCTCTAATTATGGTATGTCCATTTAATTGAATATTACGTGGTTGTTAAGCATAAATCTATATTTTAACATTATGCCTGTGTATATTGTGGATTTGAAGAGCAGATTTCAAAATGAGAATTATGTGATCACATTTACATAAAAACACATGTGTCTTCATATGTTGTTACGATTCGTGTCTAGATGTCCCCCTGCCCTAAAGTCTTAGGCAGTCATTGGGGCAGGCTTCTAGAGCTTCTGAGTGATTTGTGGTCCAGTGTTGGGATTCTGGGTGTAAGTGCTGCACCCACCTGGGGTCCTGTAGCCTGCATACAACATAAGAGAGGGAAGGAGGCTCGCTTGCTCTCTTTCCTCCCTTTTATCATATCTTCTTAGTTTTGCTGTTTTCCACCACCATCAAGTCTCTGCCTTGTGACACCCTGTCTTGGAGCCAGCTGGAACTATGGACTGAAACCCACACAAACTTTGAGCTAAATAATCCTTTCCTTCCTTAATTCTTGACATTGAGTATTTTGTCTCTGCTACAAGAGAAAAGTGACTAGGACATGCTCCCACCCATATATTGGATATCTGAATGCATCATGAATAGTTCTTTCTGGATAATGAGATTAAGGTTACAGGCTGGACTTTTTAACCTTTATTTGTATAGAATTCCCAAATGTCTTACTTTTAAATTTAGAATCAGATAAATAAATGTAAATACCTACTTAAAGAAAAAAAAACACCAACAAGTTTATGCTGATAGTTTTTAACTACCATTATAGGTTTCCTGTGAAATCCTTCTTGATATGATCTACCCTGATTCTTCTAATGCTGTGGAAATAAATAGGAACCACCTCAATGGAACAACAGAGGCTATTTATTCTGAGCTGTCTGTGGCAAAGGAGGCATGCAACGTTGTCCGCATTTGGAAAAGCCGAAGAGGTGGAAAAGAGATCAAGTGAAAAAAGGGAAATTTCCAACAAGTGTTCTGCTTGGAAGGTGTTGATTTTGAGAAGCTAGAAGTGACATAGCCTAAGTAAGACACCCTATGTAATTAGTTGGAATACACCTTTGGCTTTCTCTGCTAATTCTGAGTAAGAACTGGAGACAAAACAGAAAACTTAGCAGCTGTTGACCACATCCTATCTATTCTGAAGGAGCAGTTACAGAGCTTGGTTATGCACCCATGTGTACATGAGGCGACTCAGTGCGCTTCAATAAACCTAAATGATTGGCTACAGCATTTCTAAAGAAGATAGAATTCTCTCTTGGGACCCATCTATACCAATATTTCTATTAGTTTAGAAATATACTTAAGAGTGGGCTGGGGAGATGGCTCTGTGGTCTAAGTGTTTGCCTAGCAAGTGCAAGGACCCAGGTTCAATCCCTGGTGCCAAATGCTGTGCCAGCCCCAGGTCCCCAGTCATGCTGGCCCAAAAGTGGGCATGGTAGTGCATGCCAGTAATCCCAGTGCTTGGGAGGCTGAGGCAGGAGGATCACTACAAGTCTGAACTACATGGTGAGACCCTGTATTAAAATAAATAAATAAATTCAGAAACATACTTAGAGTAATACTTAGAATAATATCTAATTTATATTTCCATCATCAACAAACTTATCTTTAATTCTTTATCAGTGAAATGTAAAATGAGAGTTCTATTTCCAATGTTTTATTGAGTGTGACTCTGCAATGTTTGTTAAATGTTCCCGTTATGGATCACTCACAAGAGGTCACCACTGGACCGAGTGTGTAATGTGTATCATTTGATTTTGTTTCTTACAACAACTTCATTGTGAGGCCAGAACATACTTTACTTTATAGGTGAGGCTTGCAGAGGTCTGTGAACATGACCATAGTTCTTTTAAGTGGAATGTCATTTCAGCTCAGGTATGTCTGACTATGGAAATCCTGGGGTGTATGAATTGCAAGAAATGCAAGACTCCTCTGAAAAGATTTGGCCACACATAGAGCCTGGATTACCAAAGTTCCTACAAGCCAGGGGAAGACCACAATGCACCAATTCTGAGCTGCAGATCTTGCTTTTTAAAAGACTAAAAATAATCTCAATGCAAAGTTCTTTTATTACCTGGAGGGTTTCCATGAAGGTAGCAGGAAGCTGGATTCTAGCTAATGTCATCCTTTGGCAATGATCATAATTCACTTTGATAACTATGAACCTGGCCCAAGGAAGGACGTCCTATTGTGAGTGGGAAAACAAGACTGCCAAACTCCCTGTGGGCTGTCTTCTACAGTGAAACTTTAAGCACCATTACTGTTGTAGGAGGAAATGCACCATCGAGCCATTATTTATAGCACAGCTACTTTACACTAGTAGGTTGGTATTCTCCAAGAACATAAGCAGCTCCTTTGTAATTTCAGAATTTTCTGTTTGAACTGGATCCTGTCATTTTTTAATTACTCCTTTGTGCTCTTCTCTGGGCATGCATTTCACCCTGGGTACCATATCTTGGGACTTTCAAATCCATCTGACTTGTCTCACTGTGTCCTTTCTGCTTACTTAGTCTCCAACCTACATGTTCTATGGTCCACATTCAACTAGCTTTTCCTCATCACTCAATAATTCTTGAACACTCCAGCACTATTGCGGCTTTCTTAAATCTAAAGATTTTGATGCTCAGGTGAAGACATGCTCAACCTCTCGGGTCAGACTTCCTGAGTTCCCTACTGGAATCTACTGTTCACTAGCTTTCTCTATGCACCTAATGACTTACCTGAGAAGTGAAGATGAGAAGAGTACCTACCTTACATATATTTTGTTGTATTTTTAAGTTTGCTGTGGAAATTGAATAAAAACTTTACCTAAATTCTTCAGTCATTATCTGACACATAGTGAGATTTTGACGGCTCAATTATTCTTAGGTGTTTAGCCACTAGAATCAAACTAAATCTGAGCCCCAAGGTTATTCCACAGGACATGAGGTACAGGTTAGCCTTTTAAGGGGAGAAAATTTTCTCGACATGTGTAAGCTTGTGACAGGGTGCCTCACAGACCCTCCCTTGCAGGCTCCCAAGTTGTCAGTCATATTTGGCATAGCTCCTTCTTTTTAAAGCTCAAGTCTAGAGTGGGATAGTCATTTTCCATAGCCACAGACATCACCCATAACTTTTGTGGCCCACAGATTCTGTGGCATTCTCCATGACCTCCAACCGTATAGTCTTTACACTGGTATAAGTGGGGGCTGGGTCTGTGACTTGTGTTAGCCACTAGAATAATGCAAAAGTGACCAGCTGCAACTTCCACAATTATGTGACACAGAGAGCAATGTCCACATTGCCAGAGGAGTCTCTGCCTTGATGATTTTGACAAAGGTGCCAGCCATGGTGGAGCTCTACAAGGAGAAGTGAAAGCAACCTTAGGAGCTAAGGAAGGCCTCCTGCCAGCAGCCAGCAGGACACTGAAGCATCAGAAAATTAAATTCTGCCAACCATTACCTGAACTTGGAAAGAGATCTTTCCCTAACTGAGCTCCAGATGAGCCAAAGACCAAGCTAATAGTTGGCCTGTCATCTCTGGAGGCCCTGAAGCAAAGGGCTAACTGCTGTTAAACCAGGGTTGCGTGCCTGATCCATCAAAGATAATACATTTGGGTTGTTTTAAGGCTGTATATTCCATGCAATTTGGTATATATTGGTACAAAGCTAATGCCCCTTCCAGATTTGTCATTTTCTTTCCCCTATTCAGTGGCTGGCCTCATACTGTGGCCAAGTCCCTGTCGAGATGGATTGCAGGATGCCTGCTTTGAATCTAGGCATAGCTGCCTGTCACCAGATTGCAACTGCAAGAAAATCACTGAATCTATCTAAGCTTCCCTCTCTTTACTGCATGTGGAAATAATAGCAGCTCTATGCCTATTGCAGGACAGGGTAAATGAGTTAATGTGTGGAAAACTCTTGGCACAAACCCTAAACCTGCTAAGTGTGAGTTAAACTATCATGGGGAAGGAGCCTTTGAATAATTATATATTGGGTCCCACTCTGCAGAGATCTCTTTCTGTTCAGTTTTTTGGCAAGATTTCTCTCTATAAAGCATTAGATGAATTAACACCTCATAGACAGTAGCAGCCACAGGCCCAGTACAGGCTCAACCTGTTCTATACCATGAGATGCAAGATGAAGCTCACAAGTAGGAGATCATCCACTGCACCACTCCTGCAAGACCTGGCCCTGGGCATCCTGCATATAGGGCATGCCTGTACCTGCATAGCTGGATCTATGAATTCTCCACAGTGTCCTCCAGGCAGGGGATCATGTCTGCCTCTTAATGTAAGGTAAATATGGAAAAGCTCTCAGAAGCCAGAGATGGACAGGCTTTTATTGGGTCTCAGGTGATCTTAAATGTTACATCTCTGGTTTAGAGGAAGGTGACCCTGGAAGAAGTAGAACATATGTGTGACCTGATGAAGAGGAGGAGCCATAGGCCACAGGGTATATCCCTAAAAGAACTGTCCAGGTTAAGCTGAAGACATTGTTCACTCTGCAGTAAAGCAGTAATCATCATCAATAGAGAAGCATACCTCTTCCCCCAACTTGGGCAGATCTATGAAAATCCTAGAGAAATGAGTTAAGAAAGGCAAGGGTAGAGGACCAGCTGTTAGTTATTTCTGTTTTGCTGCCATGGTCTGATGGGCCAAGGGAGAGATGGCATACTGAGCATAGGAATGAGACTGTGATATCAGCTTGTTGTATTCTCAGCCCCATCATGAAGTGAAATTCAGGTGTTTTTCAGATTTTTGCTCCCTGAAATGTTATACCTCCAACCCCACCCCTCACGGCCTGAACTGTTCAAAGATGAATGAAGTGGAGTGTTTTGAGTAAAACTTTTGTGATGGATACATTTGTTGGGTTTTTTGAAGATTCAGTGTTAGGATACTTTCAGGCTTTCACAGAGAGCAAATTGGTCAAGCAACGGCCTTGACTCATCCACATGACTGACACTGACAAAAGATCTACAAAATGCAGTACAGGGTTTCAGGGTAAATCTTTAGGGGATTTGTCTGACCTTGGCAGATACAAAAGTTACATTTCTCATAATGTCTTGCTTTGTCTTGGTCTTAACCATCCATCAGAAAGTATAAAAATGAGGTATAAAAGGTAAAGCCATATTACTATGCTGAGCTATAAAAAGCTCAAGTCTTCAACTTCTGACATTGCCAGTTCTATGAATAAGCCAGTACTATTATGGACTAATGGACTATATTGGATTATTTTTCTGAATTCACATACTACAATATTTAAGTGGCAATGGAATACCCATTTCTGACAAAACTAAATGAAAAAAGGGGATACAAATGAATGACCATTTTGTATCTGTATATACAAAAGAGTTAGGATAGATATACAGCTACATTCTCTTCATTCAATGACAAGAAAGATTTGTACTAATAATGTTTGGACAGGATATCATGCCTGCATCTTGCACTATGAATAACCACAATAATGACAACAATGTGCAATGTATTAATTATTGAAACTGTCCTACTAATCAGTTTTGAAACTGTCTCATTGCTATTTGTTTCTCAATAAGATTAATTTTTAAAAATTCAGTATTAGAAATAAAACACTAACAGAAAGAAAATGAGATGAGTATCTCAAAAATTCAAGTGCAAAGTTGAAATCTTAATTCTTACCTTTCCTTGTCTAGGCTATCTATTCATGCTCAAGCATCTCCTTCAAAAAATGGAGATAACATTTATGAAACCTTCAGGAAATTTGTTGCAAGAACAAAAGTACCCTATTCTTACATGAAAAAGACTTGGGTGGGATAAAATTCCACTATAAACAAGTTTTCCATGATTGGGGGCCAGGACTACTCTACCAACTCAGTGGTTTCAGCACCATGGAGAGCCCCCACCTCTCCCCTCAGCTCCTGGCCAAAGGCTGCAGATCACAGCCAATGTCTTCTCAGGGCAGAACTGTGAAGTAGGCCAGGAAAGAAGGCAACCTATGTCCCAGGGTGCTGGGCAGAACGAGCAGAATGGACTTCTGTTGCTTTTCCTGAAACAGTGCATGTGTATTTTATTTCTCATTCCTGTGAATTCATGATGGCTACAAGATGCACTTGGCATTAACCTGCTGTAAACTTACAGGGGCTTCTCGTGTAATTCAGAGAGAAAGCAGAAGTCTTCCAAGGTTCTTCAGAAATTCCCTTATTTGTTGGGTCTCATTTCTTTTCTTTCTTTATGTGTGCATTTCACTCCAAGAATTTTGGAGTTCTTACTAATCCTTTGTAGCAATACTTCTGCAAACCTGTCTCAGGACATTCATCCTGCATCTACCCCACATCGCTCTCTCTCTTCCTTGATCCTTCTTATAATCATCTAGAATCCTATAAATGTGTGTATATAATTACCTGTAATTGTGTGCATATACACTATATAGACATAGGCTATAATATACATACATATATATATATATATATATATATATATATATATATATATATATATATATATGTATATATATTGTATTTGTACAGGTTGAATGATTTTCACCAGCCTATTGACTTAGCTTCTCCAGCAGTAAAGTAACTCTAGTCAGGCAAAATGAATTAATTCCCCAAAAAAACTTCTTCCAAATTGTCCATATTTATCAGGGGTATACATGTATTATATTACATGTATATTGTTTCCCAACTCTACCCTAATAATCTGATCTATATTCTTTTTTTTTCTTTTTGTATTTAGGACAGGGTATACAGGGTCGTACTGCATAGTGATCCTCCTGTTTACAGCCTCCAGAGTGCTGGGATTACAGGTGTGCACCACCATGCCCAGTCTCAATCGCTGTCTCAGCGCACCCCTGGGGCAGGGCTGGCATGGCAGGCCAGAGGGTCAAACTCCCGGCCCCTGGTTCTACCTAAGCAGGTGCTTTAATCCACTGAGATATTTGGCTGGCCCTGTTCTATATTCTTGACAGCTGCAATACCAGTTACTAGAACATTCTTTATGAAACATAATAGATGCATAATAAATATTTTTCAGGCAAATGGAATAATAAACAAGGAGCTCTGTAAGAAAAGTCAGGTTACACATGATGGTAAAACTTCTATTCAAGCCAATTGCAAAGCTTGGACAAGGAAGCACAGCTGTTTAAATGGTGACATTTGGCTCAAATGCAGTGCCAAGGGCCCGATGGTCTTGGACCCCTCCCCCCAAGTATGCCCTGTGTGCACCTCCTCCATGCTGGAATTCTCTCTTCCCAGGTACTGATGGCTCCCATGAGCTCTTTTCTTTCCCCTTCCAATAACATCTGTCCAGGTATAACAGGAAAATAACCACATGCTTATAGAATTCAGGAAAATCAACAAAGTATACACCACCCTTGGGATGCTTGCAATTCAAAAGTGAAGTTTTGTCCTCCACCAATACCCCCAATAATGGGGAGTAGGATAAAAGGTCATCAGAACCCTACATTATCGTGGCCCTCAGTCCTCTGAAGCTGCTGCCCTGCCTGTCCAGTCCCAGGAGAACAGGCTCACTCTGAAGCCTGTTGAAAGTGATGCCAGTGACTGGAGGTGGTCCGGGGTACTGAGGCTTGCGCTCCCCGAACGTCTAGCTGGCCCCCCTTGGTCCTTCCTCCAGGGCCTCCTCTCCTTGTGATTCCAAAACATTTCCCTTCCTCACACCTCAGGAAGAGGTATAATTTTCCCTCAGACAGCAAATTTTCCTTCTCATCTGGCCGTTTGTAATCTGCTCTGACTTTTAAAGTGCAAATAGTTTTTTTAAAAGTGCTTTTTCCCTTGAGGTTAAAAAGATATTTTAGATCCGGGAATAGGAAGAGAAAATTCTTCCAATTGTGATTTGGGTATTTTATTCTTCCAACAAGTCCATATGCATGCAAATAATAGGAAATTAGGAAGAACCTCTGAAACAGCAGTTCTTCCTCTCTGTTCACAAGGTGTCCTGGCAACATTACACTTACTACAAGTTTATTAATATGGTCACTCATTTTCTGCTTGAAGTAGTAAATAATGCCTATCAGACTATCTAATTCACTTCACCAATAGTGCTGGGTAGGTAAGAAATACCAATTTCCTGGCAAACTTCTGCAGGTTACAGGCAGCACCTCCCACATTAGTGGTGCTGCAGTGTGATAGCAGCTGCTGAAGAGAGAATCCGGACAGCCTAAGGGAAAGGAGCATGGAGCTGCTGCCAGCCAGTCACCCCCAAAGGCACACACACTGCAGGAAAGGAAAGGAAAGGAAAGGTGTGCAAATATTTTAACACTAAATGTGTGGAGACACCTTGAGATGAGTACAAGCTACCTTCGGCCTCTACAAGTACAAGAGTTTCTCAAAGTGGTAGCCACTTGCCTTGGGACATTTATTAGTACAGTGAACTGAGGGTTGGGTAGTCTTGGTAATTCAGATGGCTACACACACATTTGCAATTTCAGGACAGAAGCATCCTGGATTTTCTGTGATATGCTACATCTTCTATGGTCTTCCCATAAAAGGCTAATGCCAGCTGTTTAAAAAATACTATTTTTCTTTTTATGAAATGTGTAACATACATAAATATAATATATATTTTACTTATTCTCAATGAGTGGACCCTCAGAATCCCAAGCAGAAATGGAAAGCTAACACAAGCAGTGGGGAGCCCCAGTGCCTGCAGGCTCACATGCCCTCCCTGGGCATGCCTCCAGGCTGCTTCCTGTGTTCCATGCCTACGTGAGAACCTCTGCCTGCCCCTGCCTTGAGCCTTGGGTGCAGAGGCAGTGGCCACAGTGCCACAAAGCCGGCCCTGGACCGGGGTGATCTCATATGCACTGGTAGGAGAAGGAGTGCCAGAGCACATGCCATGACACTGCTGTAGGACGATGACCTAGAGAGGCCAGGTCCGAGAAGTGGACAGCCAGAGGAGCTCTGGATGAATTCACTGTGTCCTCCCCCATCTCCACCCCCGCACTTCTGTCATCTGGGGAATGACAAGCTATGACCCAAACTGCACCTTTGGATCTAGAAAACTCACCCTCTGCTGTCCTCTTCTCTCTCTGTCTCTGTCTCTGTCTCTTTCTCTCCCCATTTCTCTCTGTCTATGTTGTCTCTCTGTCTGTCTGTCTCCCTCCTCCTCTGTCTCCTCCCTTCTCCCTCCATCCCTCCCCCATCTTTGTCTTTCATGTATCTGTGTTTAGAAGGACAGGAATAAGAAGGAGATGACCTAAGGAAAAATAAGGTGAATTAGACTAAAAAGAATCATTAAGAGTTATTGGAGATTTCATCAGCCCCCCATCCATACAAGACTATGTGACTTCTTTTTTTAAAAAAAGGTCAGAAAACAAAAGGTTTGTTTTTGGACCCTGGGATAGTAAGAAAGCAGGGTAAGAAACACAGTGATGTGACCTCCGCCTCTTCCTCCTCCCCCTCTTCCTCCTCCTCCTCGTCCTCCACCTTATCCTCCTCCTTCTCTTCCTTTTCTCTCTTTTCCTTCTTTCTTCCAACTTATGTCAAATACAGATCCCTGCACCACTGGTTCTGTGGAAAGCATCATCAGGGGACCCACATTCCCAAAGGGAAATCAAAGGTATTGGTGTTAGGCCCTGGGCTTGTGAGGTTGTGCAAAGAAACCTAAAGCCCTGGGCAGACTAATGTGATGGGAAAACAGACGCTCAGGTCTTGCAGGTTCTCAGTCTTTAGGGAGGAAAATACTACTAGAAAGGGACAAGAGACAGGTTGTAACCAGGGTGTTTGGTATTTGTTCCAGCAACAAGAGAAAAGTAACTAAGACAGTGGGGCAAAGAACACTGCCTATAGGCCTTAAAGCCTACTCTCTGGCTCCCAAAATATGTCTCTTGCTGTTCCCTAATTCTTCAGTGTCCCTTCCTCTAACAAGTATCTGCAATATTCTATTATTCTATCTCCAAATACTCAGTGTTGCCTTGGGTAGCAAGAACAAAGAACACAGTGGTAGACTAATTGATAGTCAACTTGGAACGCCCACTCACACCCAGCCAGGGCGGTTCTCAGTTGCACAGCCCACCTGAGGATTGTTGCCAGAATGACCTGAGGAGAGCAGAAGGGGAAGGTGGCATGCTGTTGATTTTTCTGGACAAGCTTGCTGAAGCTGGTTTTCCTGATACCAACTCTGCTGTTCTCTTTGTCAGAAGAGCTTAGGTCCTCCCTATCACCAGGCATGGCTGCTGTTCTTTTCAGGGGAGCTCTGGTCCTCACCTTCAGGCTTGCTTCCTGACTCCAGTGCAGATCCCTCAGCCTGATGGCATGGAACCTTCATTTCTCTAGTACAGACTTCCTAGCTTCTACCACTGGCTTTTGGACATGCCCCATACAGATCATGATACAGACTTGAATGAGACATTGCTGTTGGCTCTAGCCCTCCAGTTAGACTTCTGGAGGACATTGCCATGGGCTTTAGGCCTTCAGCTGCACTCTGGCAGGACACTGACATGGGATCCAAGGCTTTGGCTGGGGTCTTTGCGTCTCTATCTCGTCTGTATCTCTTGCACTCTTCTGTACTTGACTTGTGGGTAACTATGTTAAAATAATCCTATAAATTATGTGTCAAGTATTAAATAGATTTTCTTGCAAATCCTAACTGCAACAAATAGATGCTGAACCATGAAACCACCTGTTTTCACAAAGACAAGGGCAAAACAAAGACTGTCAGAGGCTTAGGGCTTGTGGGAGAATCTTTGCTCCACACGGTGTATTTGAAGGCTGTTCTTTGTAAGGATGCATCTGAGGGAGCAGACCTGTCTGGCTGCTGTGAGGCCTCTCAATTGTCTCTTGAGGACAACTGTCTGAGAGCCCCGTGTCTCTGTTGGAAATCATGCCTTTCTGAGTCTTCTAATGTTCTCAGTTTGGGAACTGCATGTGAATACCTTCAATGTGCAGCAGAATTCAACATGTATGAACACAACAACAACAACACAATGACATAATAACCAATGTGGCATTAGCTCTTTAAAAGAAAAAAAAAAGAGTGATGTCTAACATTTCCCTGGAATGGGTGATGGAGTCCTCTTCTAGGAGAGCAGTGAGGGGGGTCATGCCCAGTTTTAAGGAAGAAGTTTCCAAACTCCCCCGTCCCAAGTGCCAACCAGAAATCGCTTTTGTCATTATTTCTCGCAACATTTCATGTAAGATTTTAAAATGCAAAAAAAATTTCCAAGACAAAACAACAGTTCATGTTTAATTATATTTGGAATTGGAAAACAGAGGCCAGAACTACATCACAAGGGCTATAGCAATGTTTGTTGCAAGTTTTGATTAATTGGTTAATATCACTGTACCACTATCTTAACTTTCACTAATTTTAAGATTCACAAATGGAAGTAGCATAGCCCAACAGACCTGATCCCGCTAAGTTATTTAAGACAGTCATATGTAGAAGCAGGTATTATGTACATCTCAATGTAGTTTTTAATATTCTGATATCATACTATTATAGGAGGGAAAATATACTGTTTTCATCACTATAAAAATACACATTCTGGCCACTTTAAGATCAAAACAAACACATCAGTTCCTATTTGAGAAAGCTATTAAGTGAACACATAAATACATTTTTCTTTCACAAGCAAAAGTTTAAGATAGGTTTACTCTTAAAAAAAAAAAAACTCAATTTATTCTGAGCCAGTTAGGAGAGGAAAGATATTCGAAAATTGAGAGCAAACCAACATTAATGATAAAGATACCACTGCCTTTTAGACATCAGTCACACTCCACATAGTTTGAGATTAATTCCCCAAGTTCTTTCCACACTTTTTCATGGTTTTGCTCTTTGAAAGGAAGTTTTTTTCATCCCTGTGCCAACTCCATTGCGAAAGGACCTTTTCATAGATGTCTTCTCCAAAATTGGCTTTAGAAAAGCTAGTCCCTTGCTTGCGTCCAGCCTGGCTGGGCAGCTGTTCAGCAGGATGAGAAAGTAATCAGATTTTCCAGGCACCTGGTGACTCAGATGGGGGAGGAAGGAGAGGCTACAGCAGCAGGGTTACAAGTTTATTTCAACAGTGACAATTTCCCAGGTTTTATGGTGATAGATTCAATATCTCATCTTTTTAAGGGGGAAGTTTTGTTAAAATGCAATGTGTGCTTTATCTAGATACAAACTATTATTTAGAATAATCTACCTACTAATTTTTATACTATTTATATAATTGCTGCTGTTCAGCATTGACATCATGCACTGAACACAGACATCTTATTGCTATTTCTTTTTTGTCAGGAATATTTCAAGTGGCACTAATGAGTCTTGGGGATTCTGTTTCAAATTCACACAGAAAAACACCCGAGGAGATCAGACTCCAGGTTCCAGGGAGGATCACAGTTCCTCCGGTTGCCCCAGGCTATCGGCCAGGCTCTCCTTAAGGAAGTCTTGTGCATGAACTCTGTCATCTTTACCTTTCAGAGTTTGCTCATGTCTTCATCAGTGACTCAAGGCCCGGAGAGCGCAAGTTGGTACTGGGGCAGGGAGTAGAAGAAGTAGACCTGAAACTTCAGAGCTCTCACCAAACTTGAAGAATCTCCCTAGACTTAAAGAACTTACAGTTCAACCCCATATGTGCAGAGTGGATGGGTATCAAATACTAGAGCACAGCTCATGCCCTCAGCCTACCTGCCAAATTCTCAGCTCTGCCTTGGGTGAGACTGTCAACACATCTCCCTTGCATGGCTTCAGAAGAATCACAATATATTGACAAAAAACTAATGCAAATCTCATCAATAATAAAAGTAATGATCTATCAGGAATCTTGGTGACACAGGCTTGAGTATCTCATTCCCCAAAAAGCTCTGCAAAGCAGATACTATCACTTCTTCAGTGTTAGATGAGGAAATGTGAGTTGGAATTATGCTGAGCCATTTGATGACAAGCCTGGGTTTCTTAACTGCACTGTAAGAGCCAAAGAATTTTATTATCAATAAAGATGCATGCAACAAAGTAAAAATTACAAAGTGAAAACCAAGATATACTTTATCATGGTGTGGAAAGAAAAGTTTGGCCTTAAATTACTGTACTCAGGGGTTGAAAGGAGGCCAGGGTATATAAAATGCTTCCCAGAATTCTTTGCTGTGGCTGGGCCATCTCCTGAAGATGCCAGCATCAAGAGGTCTGGGAAAACCATTCCCACCAGCTTCGGAGGAAAAATATGGACTTGTTTTTCTTTTTGATCTGTGCATAGTGAAAGATAATTTCATAAATATTGATTGTGGAAAAATCAATAAAAATCTTAGTTGGGCACTACTGTGTATCTTTCCTTGTGCAACAGAAGAAGCCGAAACCTAACAGGTAAATGCCATCTATTTTACATCTCCAGCAGGAGGGGCGCGTGAGTCACTGCAGGGGAGAAGCCATACAGTTCTTTCCAGAAATACTCTGGGTGCCAGCTTTGCATTGCAAAAGAAATATGCCAGGTCTCATTGTGAAATGCCTAAACCATCACTGAAAGGACGCTGAGGCAGTTAGCTGATCTAAAGGCAGCTCTTGTTAGGCAGAATCATTAAAAGAATCACTAAGTACTAGCCTGGCTGGCAGGCCTGTACGAAGCTTGAGATAAATATTACAAAATCCTGTATGCCTTTTGCCTGTGTAATCATTCACCCTAAACTATCCAATGGACACACATACCGTCCACACGATTAGCACATGATGGAGTTATGAAGAGAACAAAATTGCCATCTGCAAAAGCCAAATATGGAAAACGGAGTGAAAGGAGAAATATTTCATTTATGGACAAGATGGTCTCCTAAGTACTTTAGAAGAAAGAATATTCTTAATTTTTTTTTAAGTTACAGACAAGTGCTTCTTCTTCAACAAAACTGTCATGAGTAAACCTTGGGGGGGAAGAATAAAAAGAAATCGGGAAGACACTTGAGAAAATTCACCAATTTCTGGAGTGTGGCTCATCAGCTTGATCAATGTGCTGTCTGATAGAATCAATGACTAAATTAGTGCCAGATCCTCAAAGGAGGGAAAGTGGAGCAAGGGGAGCTATATTAAGTAAACAAGAAAGATAAAAATGACAGCTGTGAAGATTAGTGAGAAGAGCAATAACACAAATGACTGGAGTATTAACACTGAGCAAAGATTTATCATGTAGGATTTACATAACATTTCTTTATCCTAAAGCAATTTCATAAATTACTTTGATTTTAATAATTATGAGGTGGCAGGTTAAGTTTCAGGGAAGAAAAGTCAAAGTTTAAAATGCTCTCAGCAACCAAAGGTATTTTATTTAAAAAAAAAAAAAAAAAAAAAAAAAAAAAAAAAAAAAAAAAAAAAAAAAAAAAAAAAAAAAAAAAAAAAAAAAAAAAAAAAAAAAAAAAACTCATGAAGGTGATTGTATTGAGAATTTCTATCAGTTTTATGAATAAAACTTTAAGATTTCTTGAAATTATGCAGGAATATTCAATCATATGTCCCATCTTGCATAACTATGTCTGCAACTCTGAGCAACAGTTTTGATGATAAAAATAGATAACATATCGTTCATTGTTAATCAACTGTCTTGTTTTGAAAATCTGTAATATATGTATGCTACCCTGTTTCTATGTTTGTATTTGTTTGTCTTTTTTTCATTAATTTTATTGAGAAAAAAATACCAATGAGACAGTTACATAAAGGTATTTTAAAATCTTAAACAAAATATTGACCTAAAAATAAAGTAAAATATCATATGGAAATAGTGTTAAACATACCAAAGAAAGACATTTATTTTCTCAATCTTAAGCAGTTCATTGAACATAGGAACTCATCAATACTCTTGAATACAGATATGGCACAATATTTCTGTAATATTTTACAGAGGTCTAGCATTTTGTCTACGTTCAGCACCTAAACAATGCCTTTTTCATAAATTTAGGAAATCCATTATTTCTGAAAAAATGACCACTATATCTTAACTATGTAATTTCAGTGGTTAAGTAGTCATTCTGACTATGAGTAGATGGATTACATGGAAAAATAAGTTATCATAGGCAAAAAATTAATATTTTTACATACAAATGAATGTTTCTCCATTCAGTGATCAAGCCTAACTCACTCTAAATTTAATGTAGTCCAGTATTATTTTCTAGCATGTAAATGTTTCCTTTCACTGATTTCTGAATTTGAATCAGATTACATATTTTTCATTGAAAGCTCTAAAACTAAAATAAATTGCTTTTCCATTGCATATTTCTTGAGGCAATTTTGAATTTAGATAGTCTACAATTCTAGTCATCTATTCAGCCATCAAAAATAGAGGTGAAACACTTACCTTAGAAGATAGAGTGGGGTAACACCAAAACTCAGGCATCATGGAAAGCCACAGAATTAAGATAAAGTTGAGTTTTAATGAGCTGCACAGTAGGAAGAAAAAATAGAGTTAATTTCATGTAGCCAAGTATAAGTTTAAAAACCTATGAAAATTTAATGCTTCTCTTTATATAAAAATATTGTATTTTACCTAATCATCTTGGACTCTCCAAAATCTGTGCAGATAGATGGTTTTACTGCCAAACTCCTCACGCTTACCATCAGCTGCTCCTTGGATGATCATTTTATACCAGCAAAGTTCAAAGTAAAAATGTCATCGTGTCCCATCACAAATGACTAGTTTCTCTGGATGTGGCCTTTCGTTCTTGTTAAGAAAAGGACAGTACCATATGGGCATCATCATTGAATTCATATAAAGGTCGCCATTAAGAATGTCCTTCAGAAGCTTTGTCCTCCCTCCACTGCATCACTGTGACACCATGGCCAGGGCATTTGAAGTGTTTGTATTTTTTGTTTCTTTTTTTTTTAGCTTAGAAACGTAGAGTTTAAACACTTAAGGAAGATGACACTCCTGCCTTGAACGTCTCAAATATCTTATCCTAGAGATGGACATAGAAGAAATTGTTACCAGACCTAAGGGTATCTAAAAAAAAATGATGCACACAGATTATTTAAAATTTCCAGCTAGGTTTTCTTCCTTTAGGACATCATCAGTTAAAGAAAAGAAATATAAAAATGGCACAGCCCTTTGTTCTAGTTCTCTAAATCAAAGGAGGAAGGAATATTGTGTCTGGCACTTCCACAAATTCTCCCCAAGTCCCAGGTCCAGAGGTCTGTTAATACCTGCCCGCTTGACCTCCCTTCCTTTCCAGGAGATGTGACTTCTCTGAGAAGTGTGTGTGATACCCTCTCACTCCAGTGGGCATCTGCATTAATCAATGGATTCAGGAGTGCTGAACATGAACAGATGTTGCTGAAGCTTACAATGGAGAAAAACAACAAGGGAGGTGATTTCTGCTTGGATAACTGGTGTCTGCCAAATGGTACCAGCATTTTTTTTTAATACAAAGCAACTGAAGAAAATCTTTGCCTCCTCATGAGGAAATTCCTTGCCTACTCAAAATCAGTACCTTTTAGAGGACAAAGCTGCCCTGTGTCTGACACATTTGGTGCTTGTTTGTCAGTCATGCATTTCTTTTTGGGATACTGTCACTGTTAGGATTCCCCCGCAGCTGTCAATCCTGGAGTCCCAGTTTGCCTATCATAAGGAAAAGCAGGTGACCCATACTCTTTAGGGAACCCAGATCACAGAATCTGGAGCTGGGCACAGGTGATTCAAATGTCTTTGATCAGGGTTCTGTCAAGGACATCTTATGGATATTGGGAGTCAAAGGGCCTTCCAGAGCACCAAGGGATTGAAAAAACAAGCTTTCTTTTGGTTTCTCCTTAAACCTAAGTAAAATAAACATTAAAAAAAAACAAGAGGAGTGGGGAAGAGAGTGCAGTAATTGGCTAAGTGGATCTGAAGAAAGTACTTACTCACACACCCTTAAGGCTCAAGTTTTTATAGAGCCAGGTACATGTGCGTATGGTGAAGAAGGCAGCAAAAGAGGACAATCAGACAACAGTTGGTTTAAGAACCAATTCAGTGCCATATTCCTGCTCCTTCTTATTGTTATGCACCCGAACGTGGAGGGATACTCTAAAGGGTTTTTTCTACAGGAAGAGTAAAAAGGGTCTCCTGACAGATGAAACTGGTAGATTAGAAGAAGCAAGATCTTTCTAAAAGCAAAGCTTAGATAAACTTTAGACGCAGTGCTCAGATTCCTGACCCATCTCTTAGCACACTCCAAATAGTTTCTGACCCTCTAGACGAACGCAAGATCTCTCTGAGATGCCTGCCTAGTCCAAGAGGAAAAACGCGGAGACAGAGTCACTAGCGCTTCCTAATGGAAGCAACGCAGCCAACTGTGGCACCAGTGTCCTCAGCTGACAGTGCCCGCCAACACACAAACCTTTCACTGGATTGTTTAGAGCCTACTGTTAAGCAGATACCCTACCCACCACAGCAACTGAATGGATGTTTATAAAGACATAATCCAATCAGAAAGGAGAAGATGAGAAAGAACTAGACAGCAGCACTAATTTATCATGGAAAATAGGGACAGAGAGGAAGGAAGGAAGGAAGGAAGGAAGGAAGGAAGGAAGGAAGGAAGGAAGGAAGGAAGGAAGGAAGGAAGGAAGGAAGGAAGACAGTGGAAATAACTAATAAATAAGCAAAAAAGAGCAACGTTCAAAAGAACCACACACATAACATTCTCAGGAACGGTATTATAAGAGATGGTATTATATCTATAAAATTTGAAAAGATTATAGATAGATGGATAGATAGATGATAGATAGATAGATAGAGAATTAGCAAACAAATGAAAATTAAAAGGGCCAGCAAGATAGCTCAGCAGACTAAAGCACTTGAGTGGGGTTCAATCCCAGGAGTGTTATGCTGGCTCTGCCCCCAGGCTGCCCTGAGAGGGTGATGGAGACTGGGTGTAGTGGCATCAGCCTGTAATCCCAGCTCTTTGGGAGAATGAAAACAGGTGAATAACTGTGAATCTGGTCTACATAGTGAAACCCTATAGTACCTGTAGATCCTGCACCAAATACAAGAAAGAAAGAAAGAAAGAAAGAGAGAGAGAGAGAGAGAGAGAGAGAGAGAGAGAGAGAGAGAGAAAGAAAGAAAACTAAAACTAAAACTAAAGGAAACTTAGTAATATTGAAAGATAAAATGAAGAAAATCTCTCAGACATGATTAAAAAGAGAAAGAAAAAAATTAAGACAATAAAACAATAAGATCAGACCAATATTTCTGACATAGAAGCAATAGATTTTCTAGAAAAGAGAATAGAAAAAATGGGAGGGTAGGTGGAAATGACACATCAAGTGTCAGCACAGTGAATAAAACTTAAACGCTACCAAAACATATGATCATAGAATGTCAGCAACTGGATCTTCTCAGATTCCATACTGCTGACAGACTCATAGGCTAGAAATACTCTGTACTCATTAAAAATAGCACTGATAACTTAGAAAATAAAGCAATAATTCTTCTAAATTTTGAAGGACAAATTACTTCTAATTAGCATTTAGTCCCAAGAATAATGAAAAATAAGAATTTATTCCCTTTTATTAAATATGAAACTATAATAAATATTATCCAGTGTGTATATGATTTCTTTCCATAACTTTTGTTTTCAGTAAGCTACTTCAGGGTGTGGCCTAAGAAAGTTAAGTATGTTTACCTCCAAAGAGGAAAATCTGAGACATATATCCACGAGACAAACATAGTAGACAAAGGAAAAAATTCTCAGGACATAGTTGATAAAAATGCAGGAAGAGCTCTGTGTATCAGGCCTAGGGGGGAAAGAAGCAGAGTAAGGTGGGTTGGAAGCCCTGGGCGAGACTTCCACAGGAGGATGAAAGGCCAAGTGTGTGTGGGTGTGTTGGGATGAGAATAGGCAACTGGACAGTGGAGACTTGGATTAATGAATCCATAAAAAATAAGGAAAAGGAAAAAAAAAAGGAATAAATATTTACTACAATGAAAAAAATGCTACATATGACAGAAATGCAATAAAAGTTAACTACTTGAATCAGCGAGGAGGAGTATTCGCAGGTAATAATAGTGTAATTACTGAATAATGACTTAACAAAAAGAGTAATTTAACTATATTCAGAATTGGGTCTAAGAATAAATATATTTTGTGGTAACGAATTACCTAGTTTCTATAGAGGGAGCTCAAGATAAAATGTTGAAAGATGAAACATCAAAAATGTACCATGTTATTTAGAGATAAATACAAAGATAATGAGCTTTAAAAGGTTGAAAGTGATGGCTCTGAGGGAGGAAATTGAACAGGGAACAGAGACTGCTGTTTTGGTAAAGTGCCTCTTAGAACAATTCTATTCTCTAAATAGAGTGTACTGCTAGCTGTGATAAAAGTAAAGCTCTGAAAATTATAGCATTATGGATGGGGTAGGTTTGAAGATGTCAGGGGTCATCCTTACCACCCGAAAGGGAAAGCTTACCTGATAATAAGGCCCACGCCAGAAATTAGAACCTATGAAAAGGAAGGGAAAGCGAAGAAGTGATAGCATAAAGTAGAAAAGGAGAAGTGGGAGAGAGACAGAGAGAAACAGAGATAGAGAGACATAGAGACAGACAGAGACAGAGAAGTGGAGAGATTTATGGAGATGTGGCAAGATAGAGAGGCCCAGAGAAGGAGAGATGGAGCAAGGGATGTGGTTAGGGAGATGGACAGATAATTAGAAATAGACATGAAGAATGAGATGGGATAGACTAAGAGAGAGAAATGGCAAAGTGGAAAGAAATGGAAAAAGAGATTTACAAGGAGATGAAGAGAGTGAGATGGAAAGGGAAAGACATGGAGAAAGAGATGGGGTGTTGAATGATAGATAGATAGATAGATAGATAGATAGATAGATAGATAGATAGATAGATAGATAGATAGATATAGATGATGGATAGATAACAATAATTCTTAAACTTTTGAATTTAAACATGCTTAGAATTCATTTCTGTCCTTTGATACTTCATATGTAAAGCACCTTTTTTTCTATATTTTAGCTTTAAAAGTTTGATTAACACTCTCAACATTCAAGACAAAATAATAATGGTCCACACTGGGTGCTTGCTGCTGACTGAGCACTGCCTTGCTGCCTTTTGTGGGCCAAGCCAATAAGTCTTTGCTCAAGGCACTTCTACTAATACCACCCTCAGCTGAGCCCAAGTCTCAAATAGTTTAAAGCACTTCCCGAGGCCATGGAGTTTATGAAGGTGAGTGTTAACTGGTGACCCCAGTGCTGGGTGATGTCGGTGACCACTCTTCTATGCACATGCCTTAAACACAGTTCATTCACTTGGGGATGAAAGAGACAACATTTACAAAATTCAAGCTACCTCTTCCCAACCAAGGGGACACACACACACACACACACACACACACGAGTTTAATCCTGTCCTTTTTTTTTTTTTTTTTTTTTTTTTTTGTATTTTTGAGACAGGATCTCACTATGCAGTTCAGGCTGGCCTTGAGCTCACACTAGTCTCGAACTCAAAACAATCCTCCTGTCTCAGCCTCCCGAGTGCTGCTGGGATTACAGGCCTGCACCACCATGCCCGGCTTTAATCCTGTCTTTGAAACAGGATATATTTGAGTCACAGGCACCCTTTTCCCAACATCACTACTTAAATTTTCTCAGAAATCCTTCTCCTCTCCAAAGCCTTGTCCTTCCTCTGGACCTGACAGGCTATTGTCCCATGATCCCTTGCTCTTTTACCATCCAGAGCAGACAGCTGTGTAATTTAAAGGGCTTGTGTCTCCCTCTCTGTCCTCAGAGATACCACAGGAAAATAAGGCAAGGTAATTTTTGCCTCTCCCCCCAGTGGCAGCATTTGGATGCTTAACCATATATTACCTTGTTTGGCTTTAAAATGTATTTTCCCTTCCAGATTTCTGGATTATCTGCCTTATCTCTAGGACTTATTTTTCACTGGACTTCTCACAGTTCCAAGGAAATTGCAAGAAAATATCCAATAAATATTGATTATCTATTTGTTTAAATAAATCCCTATTATTTCAAAATAATCTAAAGTGGATAATCCAGCAATATGGTTACATCTGGAAAGCTAGAAATCTCTAAAAGTCTAGTTGTCAGTTCAACCTGATGATAAGAGAGTTTGTGGTCAACTCACTCTTCAGAATGCACTCTTGATAACACATACCCAACCCAGCTACCCAATCCAGCTCCCCTCTTCATTCACACAGAGGTCTTTAGATAAGAAGCTCTTAGTTTCATGTCCATGTGCTCCCACAGTGATCCAGATGTGGGCTTCAGAGTAGAGCCTTTTAATCTGCTGAAATTGTACACAGATTATTATATTTCTGTGCATGAAAGTATTCATATTAGGAGTGAAAGCAAAACAATCATCTGATTTTTAAGGATTTCCTAAAACCCATAACCTACCACCCTCCAAAGGTACTGGCTTGGATGTGAACCTATAACTATCCAAGTTCTCTCACCCATAAACACGTAACACACTAAGACCCATGGTCATTTTTCCTGGTGTGGCATTTTGCCCTCCTGGGGCTCATGTATTTGCACATTTGGACAGTAAAGGGAGCACATAGAGACTTGCAATGGGGAAAACCGGTACATACTTCTGGCACACGTTTGGTCTGGTGTATTTAACCCTTGTTCAAGTGTATTCATTCCTCCAAGGACAGATCATGACTTACTCATGATTCAACTTTGGAATCAGCCATGCCGCTCATTTTGGTCATAGATACTATGCAAGAAAAGGCATGAAAAGCGCCTGTTCTTTACCCCTGCAGTTGCCCTCAGAAGAACATCCTCCCACAGGCCTCCTGCTGCTGCAAAGAAATGGTCAAGAAATTCGGAGCAGAATTTCCCCAACTACCACTGATGAGTTCAACCACTCTGCCTGCAAGCAGAGCAGTAGGATTGGTTGGGGCTTGAAACCACTCAACTTTGGGGATATTCTGGTAAGTAGAAAACTGGTGGTTTTCTGATTGATCACAAAACATTCACAGACAGGAAGAAAAGACAGAAAAAAAAAACTTTAAATACTGTTCCTTCTCAAATTTGACCTGTGATTCATCTTGGCATATTGGCCTTCCCTCTCCAAACACCTGTCCTGTGCTTAGAGCAGAGGCCTCTTCTTCTGAATTTCCAAATGACAAAAGAATGATCTCATGACATGCAGGGACATTCTCCAAAGACTGGCTCTGCTTGTGTTATCCTACCTCAGAAGGTAACTTCTGCCACACAAATCAAGCAAAGGACACAGAGTTTGTTTAAGAGCCATTCACAGTGTCATTCACTTGTTGGATGCGTATTTTCTGTTTTCCAACTGTGTACTGGGACCCATGCTGAATGATAAGGATTCTGAACACCCCTGTCCCCCTTCTATTGTCTTAGTGGAATCTTCAACTGAGGTTGAATAGTTGGATTTACTTTCTGATCTTGAGCATAATAAGGGGAGATTCCAGGCAGTCCATATGGTCCTGACTTCAGATACAGTACCAAACCCCCAACACCGCAGCCTCCTTTCCAAGGCCTGACTTCCAAAGGAGGAGAGACAGAGCCTTATATTTCTTCATCAGGCTCCAAGATCAGAGGATCTCAGCTCATGGCTTTCTCTGCCTTGTGCATGATTTTTCTTTCAACTGGGTTTTTATGTGAAAACAAAAGAAAACATTGAAGATTGGGTGCTTAAAAATGTAGTTGGTATCTATAGCTACACTGGGCATCCTCAATGGGAAAGTAGAAATGGAAGTAGAGTGAGCAGCCCCAGTAAATTCTCCCCAAAGCAGGGCTCCAGGGTGTACTGGTGCTGGTACTGGGTGTCTTTTAGGGTGACTGATTCCAGAGTGTGGTGGTTGGAGCAGTTACTTAGGGTATGGTCATCTTACATCCCCAACACTTAGAATGAAGGTTAGCACTAACTCGAATTTGGAATTTATTGGCCTTTTCATTAAAAACTTATTCTCCTATTTGTCATAATGAAACTGTCTTAATAGTCACCAAAGCCCTTTTCAAACATTTTCTCCTGACACCAGAATGAAAACAAGGGAAAAGGAAAAAGTTCTTTCTGATTTTTTCTTCTCATTGGTCAACCTTGAAACATTTAGCCAAGCTTCTGTTACTCCTCAGAAGTTGAAGGTTGCTAAGTCAGACATATTTCAGACTACAAGAATCAAAAGAGATCTTTCCTTTTCTAAGTCCTACAGCTTTGAGATATAGAACCCAGAATCTTCCTTCAAGGACCAACTGTACTTCAATGGATTGAGAAACTTGCCAAAGCTAGGACACAGAAAGTGATCAAAATGAATTCTTTAAAAACTATTGGGGGGTGGGGAGATAGCTCAGTAAAATAAGCAGCTGCCTAGCAAATGCAAGGGCCTGAGTTAAAGCCCTGGTTCTGTCAAAAAAAAAAAAAAAAAAAAAAAAAAGAGCTATTGGCAAACCTTAATGAATATAAATGTTATATGTCATAGACAAGAGCTAAAATTGATAATATTAACAACAAGGAAAATAGGAAAGGGAAATTAGAGAAGGAAGGAGGGAAAGGAAAGGGATTTAGAAAAGAATCAAGCTGGATTATGTGCGTGTGCCCATTTCCCAAGATGACTGTGAATTTCATGTACTGAAAACATGTGCTAGTTAAAATATGTACATACAAAATAAATAAATAACTATGTAAACACCTAACAGCAAAATGGAAAAGGTGAGAAGTTCAGTGAAGTTTGGTATTTTGGCCTTTAAAACACACACACACATACACACACACACACACACACACACACAATAACTAAGATAATTGTGCCACTCGTTTTTATCGGTTTATTGAAAGGAACAGTTAGTGCCTAATTTTTTAATCAAAATTGCATGCCTATCTCTGGTAATCTGAACAACTACTTTGAAGAAACCAATATGTAATATAACAACCATTGTTGTTTTCTTATCATCTGATTTTGAAATTCAGTATCATTTTTAATGTTTTCTTTATTTTTATTCTCTTTAAAATAAAAAAAAAAAAAAACTCTGCACTTAGCTTCACTGGTCCTAATTGTAATACATATTAATCCCCACATCTCTCCGCATATATGGAAAAATCAATTTAATTTTACTGCTTCTTAATTCACACAACTCTTGTACACTCTAAAAATATAATTAAAATGTAGAATGTGCCCAAGCGTATTTCCTGATTTTATACCGGAGCAGAAGAAATAAAGGCAGCGCTGAGGCTAATTTACTGAAATAAATCACTGCCACCACTTAGGGTTGCCCCTTGAATTCTTTGGCCTAGTTGTCATATATGTGTTGTTCTGAAGGGACCGGTGCTTACGATCACTGCTCCGTGGGAACAACAGGAGAACAAAGTCCAGACAGTGACTGTGCTCCTCCTGCCAGATTATAAAATATTCAAGGAATTCTTGTTTGTTCCAAATCTCATCTGCATTACTGGTTGCAGGAAGCTTCCTTCTACACTGTCAGAGCAGCATCACTGGCCTCGAACCACTAGATAGGACTACCCTAGTGTGACGAAGGAAAATATCTCTAGACACTCCCAGATATCCCCAGAGAGCAGGGTGAGGGTATATGAACACATCCCTAGTTGTGAGCCACTAACCTAGACATAAGCTTTATGCTGGTGCCCAGCGTAGAGCCAGTTGGAGTGGATGTGCCTCTCACCCTCATGGTGTTACTGTTATCTCTCAGTGCATTTTTCTTCCTTGATTGTGTGTAACTTAATAGTACATCTATGACTGATAGCATCCTAGAGTCCATGAAATATGGTACTTAGTTTTAGATGGCATGCAAGCCAGTAGTAGCATTGGGGGAAATGGCTTAGATGTTGATTTAAATAATTAGTAATAAAATATGCTATTAGATTTTCTTTTCATTGACATATGTTCTTAGTTACAAACTTCTGCATATGGCCCTCTTTTTCCTACACTCTGTTTTTAATTTGATGATATTCTGAACTTGTTTCTAAGAAGCAGATGTTATGTCACACATGGCTTCATTATGTCATGGATGGCATTCTGTGGAGGGCATTTCCTTAACCAATGATAAGGCATCTACAGTCAAGTATTTAGGCATCTGGTGAACAACAGCTCAGTGATTGGGGCCTTGAAAGTAGGCTTCATAAGGACTCATCCCAAGAAGGAAAACCCTGATGTAAATCCCCTTGCTTTCCCTGATGCTGGGGCAGCCTTCCAAAGGCACTTGTTGGAGTGCTTTTTGTAGCAGCCAACACTACATTTGTGGGTTTGTCAAAGAAGCATTGAGCAGCCACTGTACTCTGGGGACTATAGTGATGAATTAGCACCATGAAGATGCAAATGCAGGAGATGGACAAGTCCAAAGCCAGGGCAGGACAGAAAAGACTTGAGCAGAATGTGGCCTGGACAGTGAGGAGGGGACAGAGCCTGTGAGCATCCAGAAACCTTTGCATGGGTCCATTTGCACTGCCAGGGCTCGTCTGGGTGGGCGAAACTGGCTACCATGTGCATTGTGTGTGTTCCAGGACATCTAGACTTGATTCTCTCCATCACAGGACAAAAATCAGGGCCCTAATCAGATTTGTATATTGACAGAATGGTCTGACTGCCAGAAGATTGCTTTGTAGGATGTGGTGAGATCCAGAAGAAAGCATGAGCCTGGGGATCTTATTGGGGACAATAAAGGTAGAGACCCAGCACAGTTAGGAATTAGATACATGGTACAATGCGAAGAACCAAAGTGACTTTCTTTGGGAGCTTATAGCAGTCACTCAGGAATGGGTCACTTTCAAGGTATCAGCTCCCCACCCAATCCCAGCTCCTCTCACCTGCCTCTCCACTCCAGTTCTCCCTCCAGGGTCTCTTCAACTGCACACGCCTATCAGTCTGCTCCGAACTCATCCTCACCACCATCTCCACCTGACCCCTTTCACCTTTCATTACTCAGCTTGAAGCCCATAGTCCACAATCATAATCTTCCCTTTTCTCTCTCCACCCAATACAATTCAAAACTCCTAACCATCAGTGAAGCTGAGCTACCCCACGTCTTGTCCTCACTCTAATGATCCCCATAAGAAAACAAACAATGCAGATTGCATGCAAAAGTTCAAAACCATAAATTCCCAGTGAGACTAGCATTGACCAGTAAATATGAGTTACCTGCTAAGGACTCCCATCCAAGTACTAACCAGGCCCGACCCTGCTTAGCTTCCGAGATCAGACGAGATCGGGCGCGTTCAGGGTGGTATGGCTGTAGACATTACCTGCTAAGGAGATTCGCCCTTTCTACACACACGAGGCAGTTCAAAGAAGTAGATGTTACTTTGGGGGCTTTGAAAGTAGGCTTCATAAGGACTCATCCCAAGAAGGAAAGCCCACACTTTCAGTTCAAAGAAGAGATGTCAGGCCAGGGGGTTGGGAGAAGAGACTGGAAGATGGGCTGAGTCAATCCTGGGTAGTGTTTCTCTCTGGTGGATCATGCATTGTGGTAAGGACAGTTTCTCATGGTGTGGAACAGTCTATGGAGTCTTAAGGCCCCAAATGCCAATAGTACTTCAACTAGTTGTGACAATCCAAAGTTCACACTAGTGTCCAGTGCTGCTTGGAGTTAGAAAAGCTTTGTGGACAAAGGATAAGAACCTGGACTTTATTCTAAATGCAATGGGAACACACTGGAGAGTTAGAGTCCAAATTGACTTTCTTAATGATTATTAAAGATTATTCTGGCTACTATGTGTTGAAATCCTAAAGAAAGGAGTAGAGAATTCAGGGTCAGGTAAGAGGCTCTTGCAGCCAGTCTGAGGAGCAATCAAGGTGGCAGGATGAAAGGATCAAATGGATTCACACTCTCTCCCAAGGAAGTATTGGTAGGACTTGCTGATAGGAACACTAAGTAACGGAAGAGGATCACAGGTAATAGCCAGATTTTGGGTTTCAACAATGAAGAGATTTGGTTTCATTTACAGAGATGGAGAAGACTGGAAAAGAATTTAGACAACCATGTATATTTGTCACAGCTCATGAGGAGGCTATGTACACCTGAGCATACATATATGGTATCCTTGGGAGTGTTAAAGAAGGAGATATACATTTGAAAGTAAGAGCATAAGGACATCTTTGAAGTCTCAACCTATACATGGTTCTGTGGGGGGACAGTGCAGAGAGACAAAATAGAGATCCAGAGTGGATTTTGTGCTCTTGGAGGGGCCAGGGAGATAGCTCAGTAGAATAAGTGCTTGCCTGGCAAGTCAAGAGCCTGAGTTCAATCCCCAGTTCTGGAAAAAAAAATAGATAAAATGGGAAGCTGTGCCAAAGAAGTAGTCAGAATGCAGGCAAAAAGTGTCCAAGATGAATGAAAGGAGGGAAAAGCATTCCATAGGGCAGGGCATTGGTGATCTGTGTCTCTATTGGTGTCAAGAGATGAAAAAAGACAAGAACAAGGAAGTGTCCCTAAGTTTGGTAGGATCCTTAATGTCCTAAATAGGAGTTTTGTTAGAGGTGTCAGACTGGGATGAGAGGAGGAGCCCCTGTGGGCTGTATTTGCTTTTTAAAAATATTAAAATATTAGCTGCAACATGTAGGTAAGCTGAGAGAAAGAGAGAGAGAGACAGACAGAGAGAGAGAGAGAGAGAGACAGACAGATAGACAGACAGACAGACAGACACAGAGATAGCGACAGAGGCAGAGACATGCAGAGATACAGAGACACACAGAGAAACATAGATCTTTAGAATTTGGGGACTCAGCCCTAAATGTCACAGAGACATTAATCAGTTGGAATGAGGTAGGGACTTGTGCATGGATACAGATACAGACAAGAGTTCCTGATCCATTGTTTCTGTTTCTCAACAAGCTTAGATGTGAGGAATGGAGTAATGGGAGCATGATCATCCCCTAATGAGAGAAGGTATGAAATCTAAACAATGAGAGTGTCAGAGATGTTTTCTTTACACCTCTCTCTTTTGCCTAATGTGTACCCATCACTCACCCTGACACCATCTTCCAGCCATGATGGAGGCAGAGCTCTTGATGGATGGTCAAACAGTAGTAAGGGCTGAGAAGAGACTTGTGTTCACCTGTGTGGGACAGATCATGTCATCATATTATCCCAAGCAGAAGCTGCACTGAGAACTCTAAGATGACTCATTCCTCCCTCTGAGAATTGGCAATGTGTGTCTGAGAATCTTTAGATGTAATTTAGGGTGTCAAGGAGGACATCCTGCAGTGGTTGGCCAGATGGTTAGATAGGCTGTCACTGAAAATCAGAGCCAGGAGGGGTAGTGGGCTTGGGGAAAAAGCCCACTAATGTGGAAGGAGAGGAAGTGAAGTGAGGAAGAGGGAAATGGAGCCCACTGGCCTGATGTAGCAAACCAGGAGAAACCAAGTAGAGATGAAGGACCCAAAGGGGAGAAGGGAAAGACCTAGTGACAAACAGTTGTCTTGAGGCACCTGTGGTTTCTAAGGGTAGAGTTGACTCAGGTACAAGGTCCCATGGAAGGTACAGTGTGAGCCTTTTATTTCTGTGCTTGTCAGTGATTAGATTCAGGCTGCTTAGGAAAATGTGAGACACCTGTTCCAAGCCTTGTGCTGGCCAATTTTCATACTTTAACCAACTGCATCTTTACTGGCCTTGTGACACAAGGTCTGCCCTAACCCTTGTCTAGGGGTATGAACCCACTGCACATCTCAGCACCAGGAATGACATCCTGGTCACTCTTATGATGCTCCAGCCAGGGCATGATCCCACATAGGTTTTCCCAAGTAAAGACCAGAGTCTTTAGAGATGACCACAAGTTCAAGGTCCAAGCTTTGACTTCCTTCCTACTCTCTACCTTGCCTTCCTGAGTGCTGCAGGAAAAAGGGAAGGAAACAGTTCCTGTGTGGCCACTGACATCCAGCCTGTGTGCCTTGTTTAACATCCCTGGCATAAGTTTGCTGCAGTTCCCCAGGGACAAGACTGGGACCAGAGTTGAGACCTCTCAGGACTGCTGATAAGAGAAAAGAGATGGGAGGTTTGTTCTTTCCTAGAGAGAGCCCTCTGGGAGTTAGTAACAACCCTAAGTTCCATCTCTTAGGGTGAACTTGCTGAATATGTTCTTGCTTTTAACTTCCCAAGACTTTATCTATTTTTTTCCCCATGGTTTTAGACTTCTCACCCATAGATTCTACTACCTAGTTTTTATGAGTACCATAGTTATTTTCCAACTATGTACCCATTTAAAGTTTATAGTCTTTTATTAGGGCTGTTTTCATGGACAAATAAATGCCAAGCACTTGAAACTTTATCTACTGGAAGCTTCTGCTTTGGCCTACAAAATGGTCCTGATCTCCCAGCTAAAATAATTTCATGCCATTATCACTGAAAGATAGAACTTTCAGTTTCACACTCCTCACACCGAAGATAAATTTCTGCCTAACTCAAACCCTTGTAATCCTATGGTGAGCTTTTGAAAACCATTTTAAAATTAGTTTATTTCCAATATTGAAGCTGTCAATGACAATTAAGTATATTTAATTTTCCTGTTAAAAATGAACATTAAATTCTGATTACAAATATAAAATGTACATTTCTTGTAGTTTGAGTTTGGGGTTTGCTGCTATATATTACTGCAATGTGTTGTTATAGTGGATATTTAGCTATTTAAACGTGGTTGCCTATGAAAATTTCAAGGGCATCCAGCTAATATTTTAAGCACATAATTAGTAACAGATACTATAATTCTATAATTCTTTCCCAAACAAATGGGTGGTTGCCAAGCCCTGTGAAAGCATCTCATTTGTATTAAACATTTATGTCATTTGTTCTTACTGTGCCAGATGCATCGCTAAGAAAAACTTGAAGTACAGGTCAAATGCTGGCCAAGACGAAAAATTAAAAGCTTGACTAGTGATAGAAGTGTTGGAGGCAGAGAAGACAGAACAGGAAGGTTAGGCAGAGAGCTGCTTCACCAGGCAAGGAGCAAACCCAAAGCTGAGTATAAACCCCACTACTCTTCCAGAACAGGAGGAGAACCCGGCTGGGGGATGGGGCACTGGAGGGCATTTGTCTTTACTCCTTCTTCTGGCTGAGGATGTGTCATTGTAAGCTACAGCCTCTACACCCATCTCCCTTCCCCAAGAGGAAGTGAAAAGATTTAGTAAGAGCCATCATCTGCTCTCTTCTTAATGCTGCCAGAAAAGCAAGAAAATGCACAGACAATGTGCCTATGGGGCTCCTACCTGAGAGCACTAACAATGCAGGTTTGCATTTAGAGAGCACATTCATCTCCTTAAAAGCAGTTTAAGCAATTGGCCCTTAGAAAATCTTTGTCAGTTTGGGAGTGCTTATTTTTATTTTGCAAATGGAGTAGCCATGACATTGTTTTCTTCCTCTTTAGGTTTTTCTAATGTTCTTGAGGAAGGAGGACTCTAAAAATGTTTTAAACTTACCATTAAGCTAACTCTTTAGCCAATAAGGGTGTACCATTCAACAACCTACTTAGGCCAACCTGATGTGTTGGTATGTAGACTCCACCTGGGCGGGTATCTTCCCTCATCTCCTGCTCCCATTCTAGAAGTATCCAGATGAGGCAGAAACTGCCTTGTGGCAGCTAGAGGGAAAATGACTCCTGTCTTATGGACTGGTTCTTCCCCAGGTGGGGTGTCCTGGAGTGGGGTATTCTGTAGATGTTTGAGGCTAGTCTGTTAGCTTCTCTATACCCAGCCCTACAATACCACCCTGTATGGCCCTGGCTTGCTCATTCCCTAGCCCCACAAGGGGCCCATATTTCCCTTGAGCTGGCCATGCCTTGCTGGAGCAGAGACTTCTGCTCTCCACAGCATTTCATGCGTGGGGTGTTAGGGGAAGGAGCTGGAAACATCTCCATCTCTACCTCTCCACCTATGGGAATTGTAGGAGTTGGCTGAGGCCCTCTTCCTAGAAATAGTATGAAGCAGTTTCAGTTCAGGTCTCTCATTCTGGTCTGTGAGCCAGTGATGAATCCTTCCAGAGGCTGAAAAGAAATATGAAACCTGTTGCTTTGCATTCTTCTATCCTGGATGCATGCTTCTTGGATGGAAGTGTTCTTAATCAGGATGCATCTTCTCTCATCATTTTGCTGTCCTATCTCACAACCCTCTCTGGAAACAGCTCCACAGAGGCACACAGAAGTGTTCTTTACCAGTCTTGTGGTTGTCCCTCCATCCAGTCACATCAAGAATCAATGTTCTGGTGGCTGGGGAGATAGCTCAGTGGCATAACAGCCTCCCTAGTAAGAATCAATGTTCACATTAGGTGAGCGAGGCTCCTTGTATGCTATTCTCAGAGTATATATCGATTGTTCTATGCCTAAGAAAGAAATAACATTCACTGAAAAGTCAACTGAAATCAAGAGAAGTTGGAAAAATTATTTGAATTATGCTTCCACGGCTGAGACATAGCTTGGGTTGAGGACAAAGATATTAATCCTTTATACTATTGAAAATGATAAATTCTGTTCTTCACTTTCATCAAATTGGCTTAAGAGATGGGGAATCTGTGACAGAGGCACCTCATTAGGAGAAGAGTTAGTGGAGAATCCCCAACACATATACAAGTCTTCTACCAACTCGACTCCTCCAAAATTCTCTGCCAACCACTCTCCTCACCCACAGGTGATTTATTTCCCAACAGGATCTGTAGGTCATTTGTTATGGTCATCAGTTGCTTTTAAAAAAAAATCGGTTCTGGCTCCTGGCTGGGCTCAAACTTGTGTTCTTGCATCAATCTCCCAAAAGCTCAGACTACAGGTGAGTGTCCTGACATCCAGCATACCATTTAGTTTTAGTTTTAAATCTCCCCAGGAGGAGCACATGACTCTATTCCTCTAGGACAGACCCAAGCCTAGCTCTAGACCCTGATTTATTGGGTGATTTCACTTCGCAGGCATCACCGCTGCAGCTCCCCAGACTCAGGAGTGTGCGTGGCAGGGACATCTTTCCTGTTCCCTATCAGAGTGAACAGCCCCCAACACAAACACCTTGCGTATCGCCTTATTTCTCCCATAGCAAGAGCTGTGCCAGCCTGTGTCAGAGTACTGGTAGCTCAAGAAATAGCCAAAGAGAACATTCACAGGGGGGCCCGAAAATGAAAGAGGTGATGAAAGTCTGATGGAAAGAATGCACTAGGATCCCATGCAGGTGCTGCCCCTGTTGCCAGCAGGCAATGGAGAACCTGCACATCTGCCAGGGGGCAGCATCCCTGACAGATTTAGGGACTCCCTAGTTCCCTGGCGCTGCTCCCTCCTTGCCCAAGTGTAGGACCCCTAGAAGGTATATTAGCCTGCATGCTTCCTTCTTGGAAATAGAAATATAAGGAGAAATCCTCAAGAATGGGCAAGTAGAAAAACAAAAGTGCAAGTAGAGAAAGAATGGGCTATATTTCAGGGATTTCTTTCTTTTTTTCTTTTTTTTTTTTTTTTTTTTTTTTTTTTTTTTTTTTTTTTTTTTTTTTTTTTTTTTTTTTTTTTTTTTTTTTTTTTTTTTTTTTGTATTTTAGGACAGGGTGTACAGGGTCTCACTGGGTAGATTGGACTTGTAGTGATTCTCTTGTTTACAGCCTCCCAAGTGTTGAGATTACAGGTACATACCACCATGCCCAGTCTCAATCACCATCTCAGTGTGATCTTGGGGTGGGGCTGGCACGACAGGCCTGAGGATCAAACTCCTGGCCCCTGTATCTGCCTAAGCAGGTGCTTTAATCTGCTGAGCTATTTGGCTGGCCTTGTGTTGGGGATCTCTAACCATAAGACTGAGTCAGTTAATGCCAGCTTTGGGAGTAGAAGTGCCCATATGTGCCTTCTGACTTCTCCAGGCCACGGTGGTCCCACCTGGCCCAACTGACTGCCATGCTTGGAGAGCTATGAACTAGGAATTTCTAGCACCTGACTTTAACCTTAAATAAATAACCTGGTTTGGAAATCTGTGTGGATTTTTTGAATTTTTGCTTCATTGGTAATTCTCTTATGTTCCATGAAAGTCTGCTAAAGACCAGCCTGATTCAGTCTAACCATCAACAAACCCACAGGAAAGATCACTTATCTCCTTAATGCTCTCATAGAACATTTGAGAAGGAAGGCAGTGATGGTAGAGTGGGCTAACAGGCAGGAAACAAGACATTCTTAGCCTAGAATGTGGCACTGGGAGGCCAAGATGTGGCACATGCCACCTCCACCTGGTATCAGTGGAAGAATCTGCATTACTGTTAGAGCGTTAGTGTCTGCTAGCATGGCAGTGATTGCATAAAACACCCAGAGAAAGTGTCAATATTGCAGGGAAGACACCTGTCTAAGGTGAACCTCCACTTTGCTTTAGAATATAAAGCTTCTTTCATGTTTCAGCTGAGGACGTGGTGAACATGTGCTTTGTCTGCACAGCTACAAAGTGGATCGCCAGGAGTACTGTGAGAAAGCAAAGCTAAAGGGACTTGAACACATTTCAGGGCTGGCAGCTCATGGGACAGCAGCTGTCTTTCCCTGAACACTCCTAGTGGTGTTGGGGGCTGTGCTGAGCATGGAACAAGCATTCTCTTGTCACACAATCCAGCATCTAGGTCCTGTCACACAGTCGAGCACCCAGATGTCATCACTCATGCCATCTATACACACAAGCTCCCGAGGTCCCTTACAAAGGAAGACTTTCTGTTTTCCTTTGTAAAGCTGGACCGTAACTGAGGAATCAGAGCCTTTTCTGCTCCTCATCTTGCCTCCCTGTAAGGCGTGGCTTCTTAGTTTAATGAAATACTTAGAGGAACGATCTGGCTGCCCAGAGGAGCTCAAGAATAAATAAACACGGGACAGAAAGGACCAGAAGGTAACTACACTCAGTGCTCTTTGAAAAGAGGAAGGCAGGTACCTAGAGGACTATGGCATGGCTTGGGAAACGGTCAACTGGGTCACCTACAAACTTCAAAGAGTTGGAGGCTGGAGAAGAAAACCTGTGGGCAGAAAGCAAGTACAAAGTGATAAGAAAAAGCGTAGGTGGCAAGAAGAAAAGTCTGAGGGAGCTCAGCACCTCGCCACTCCGAAGTGATATGCTTTATTAAGAATTGACTGGCAGGAGAAAGAGCCATGGGACTGTAAATGTCAGCGGGAGCCCAGGTGTTGATGCCTGTCATTGTCTGCGTAAAGGTCCCTCTCAGAGAAGAAAGCCAGCACCAGAGTGGCAGAATCCTGGCCAGAGCAACAGCCTTGTCTGGCTCTGAGCTCCTGGCCTGGTTTCTGCCTAGGATGAGACATTCATCCAAGAATATCCTACAGCACAGGCCTAGGAGCCTCCCCTCTCTGCTGCTCTGCAGCAAGGCTGAGCCTCATCTTGCAGGTCTCTCCCTCCTGATCCTGGATAGACAGCTCATGTTTTTCCCATGTGGATAATTTGAGAAACTGACAGAACACAGGACAGTCATTGCATTTCTTCAAATATTATAAAAGTATATTTATAACAGTATTGTGATAGGGACAAATACATTCCAAGCTGAGTTATATGCTTTTGATTTCAAAAGAATTAAAAATACATTCATGAGACCTAAACACTGTCCTTACTGTGCACCTCTTGGAAAAGCTAGCCAAGGAGGAAGTTGGTTGAAGAATTTTGTTGGTAGGTTTTTTCCCCCCTTCAGTACTGGGGATCAAACTCAAGACCATGTGCTTGCCAGGCAGGCGCTTAAACCACTGAGCTATATTCCTAGCCCTGATTGAGGAATTTTGCTGGATCTCATGGCTCTATTGGATCTTCTCTTCCTTAGGCTGCTTTGTCCTCACTACTGGTCTCTCTTGAGCTCTAGCCCACCTCTACCATCTCTGGCCAACACACTCTGTTGGTTTCTGGAGCCTGACATCACAGGGCTCATCTCTGTGTGTGTCCCAGCAGCCCTTGGACTCCGGACAACCAAGAATCACACTTATTCAAAGGCATATCCCAAAACCCCACTGAGTCCATGACAAAGGACAAATAAAATACATTCAACAAAGGCTTCTGAAAGTCATTCATTCATGAATAATCCTTAACAATAAGTCAAAAATCTAAAACATAATTGTTCAAAGAAGCAAGTTTCAAGTTTAGGAAAATGACAAGTCTGTATTTCCTTGCCATGCTCAACCATATAGCTGTGGATGCTACAGATTTTCAGAAAGGAAAAGTCATTCTGAATCAAGGCTATGAATTCAGTGGGGTATTAAACCAAACAATATCATTAGAGTATAGGAAAGAGGCATGCCTGGGAATCCATGAGAGTGATTTTCGGGAGCTTCAAGTCATGTGGTTCCACACACCAGATCAAACAACTATTTGAGCAATCTCTGGAGCACTGGAAGGCATGGGCATAGCAAACAGGGATGATTCTGGAAGGCAACCATGATTCCAAGGCAGAATCTGTGCATTTTATTCTAAAACTTATATTCCTTTATGTGAAGTGACCCTGGGTTCAATCTCTAGAACAAAATAAAACAAGATGAAATCAAAAAGTACATTCTCATCCCATTTGCATCAGATCTTGGTACATCTAAACTGTAGTACAGCCCTTTCCAGCCACAGCCCAAGCCCAGAATGTGTGCAGGACCTTCCACACACTCAGCCGAACCTCTCTCATCAGACAGGCCTGATGGGAAACCCTGTAACAGAACCCCTTGCAGAGAGGCTAGAGCCTAGACCCACATAGCTAATCTAGGATCTAAATATCTTGCCAGAGGGGCACAGCAGCTTCATTTCTACAGGCTGCAGCAGGAGGAAGCTGAGCTCAGAAGCCAGATGCAAGGCAGGCACATCTGGATGATTTCAAACACGGTAGAGCCAGACCCAATAAGCTGAGATGATTTGCTAGAACCAGATCTATGAGAGCATCCTCTCCCTTTCTTTGTTGAGCAAGAGAGGGGGAAACAGGTAAGTGGGGTGGCCTGCCTGGAAGACCCCCATGTACGTCAAAGGGAGGTGATCAGACAGAACTTAGAGGAACTAATTTAAATAGAAATTCCCAATTTAATATCTGCTTAACTACACAGAAATAATGTTTATTCATATGGTCTAAAATATAAACCCATTAGTTACAAAAGTTTGTCAACTACTAAATATTACTACCAATGATCTGTGTTCCTAATTGTAGTACTGTAAACACAAAACAGTAACTGTCTTAACCACACAATCTGTCTTGGGTAATTATTTTGGTAGGAGCTAATTTAATAACTGCACCAAAGATCAGAGGACACTGCTATACAAAATGACAAAGAGAAGAAAAAAATGCATTCTCAGGCCCTGAGCCCACCCAGAATAAATGCAGGAGACACTGGCATAGAAGAAATTGGGAATCACACACCTGAAATCTCTGAAATAATAGCATCTGAAGTAAAGAAACAACAGTGAAAAGGTATAGAGGAAATCAGATCAGAAATATTCTCTGAAGTAAGAAAAGAAATGATAACTTTAATGAAAGAATTCCTAAGTGCTTCTAAAGAAGACATTGGAGCCCGCCGGGTGAGTGAGTGAGTGGGAGAACTTCAGGATAGCCCGAGTGCTGGCGAGAGACCCACAGAGCAGAACTCAAGCACCCACGTTATTAAGACTCTCTACTGCACCCCCGGGGTAGAGAGCTTCTGCTATTCCCCGGAGCTCCTGGCCCCAGGCCCACCAAGAAAGTGAGAACTTCTGACACTCTCTCGCCTGGATCAATCATAGCCTGGCCCAGTCAGGGTGTGGAAGAACTTCCGGATTACCTGCACGCCGGCAAGAGACCCAGAGAGCAGAACTCAGGCACCCGCGTGAGTGAGACACTCTACTGTGCCCCCACGGCCCTGCAACTCCCAGAGCACCCCCTCCAAGCCCGGTGAGTGAGTGAGAATCTTTGTGACTCTTCCGGCCCCTGATCCAGCCCAGCACTGCCCGGTGAGTGTGTAGAGAGCTTAAGTGCTCCCCGGTGCTCCCTAGGCCAGGGACACAACAGACGGGAACCACAGGATCACAGTCATGCCAGAAAGGCTACAGCAAAAAGGAGCTGAACACAACAGTTAGATCCAGGCCAGGCATAACTGGATAATCTCAAACTTAATAAATTGGCACCCGAATCTCATTATGTGCTAAGGTTATATAACTGCACCAAAGTTCTAAAGCCAAGGTCAGAGGTCAGTGCTATACAAAATGACAAAGACAAGAAGAAAAATGCAATCTCAGGCCTCGAGCCCACCCATGATAACTGCAGAGGACACTAGCTCAGCTGAAAGGAATGAATTAACAGTCAGAAGCAAAGAAACAACAGGAGAAAGGTACAGAGGAACTCAGAGCAGAAATAATTTCTGGGAAAAAAAAAAAGAAATCTTTGAAATCAGAATTAATTCCTGAGATAAAAAGAAGAAATTTTTGAATATGTAGCATCTAAAGTAATGAATAAAATCCAGAACTATGGAGGAAACCCAGTGCCCATCCAGAACAAGTGCAAAGAACACTAATTCAGCTGAAACATGAATTAACAGCATCACAAGCAAAGAAACAATAGCAGAAAGGTAAACAGGAGCTCAGAGCAGAAATAATGGCTGAAATAAAAAAAGAAATCTTTGAAATCATAGCATCTGAAGTAAAGAATCAAATATGGAAATATATGGAGTAAACCCAATTTGGAAAAATCTCTGCAGTAAAAGAATTAATAGCTACCTCTAAATAAGACATTGATTAAAAATAGAGGAGCCTGGAAATATGACAGATTCCTTGAATGAACAATACAGGAAAGAAAGAGATCACATGAAGCAGAGTCAAAGAGATATAGAAGAACTTAAAATTTCAATCACGAGTCTACAAAACCATTTGAGTGAAAGCAAAGACAGAGTTTCAGATTTTAAAGATGCTTGTGCAGCTAGTGAAAAGGTGAGAAAGGATCTCTTAAAAGTAACTACGATGCAGGAAAATACAATCCATCACCTGCAAGATGATGCCAAGATGAACAAAGCAAGACTAATAGGCATCAGTGACAAAGAAGGAGTCGATACAAATGATATAAAAAGAATATGGGAAGAAGTAATAACAGAAAATTTCCCAAATATGAGGAACCAATACAACATTCAGGTAACCAAAGCATGCAGAACACCAAATAACTTCAACCCAGCTAAAAACACACCGAGACATATAATAGTCAAGATCCCAGAAATCCAACACAAGAATAATATACTGAAAGCCGCTAGAGAAAAGAAGCAGATCACATTCAAAGGAAAACCCATCAGAATTGAGCCGACTTCTCTTCACAAACCATGAAGGCAAGCAGAGCATGGTTCACAGTACTTCAAGTCCTCTACGAAAAAAAAAAATCCAGCCCAGACTACTATACCCTGCAAAACTCTCCTTGGTGTTCTAGAGAAGGGCCACAATGACCAGAGCTCCAGAAATGACAACAGAAGGAACCCACTAAATTAGGTAAACAATTAAACACAGCAAAAAAAGGAATAAACTACATCAGGTAAATAAAATGACAATCATAAGTCCACACACTTCAGTTATAACCGTCAATGTAAATGAACTCAACTCACCAATTAAGAGAAATAGACTGGCACAGTGGATTAGAAAACAAAATCCAACCATATGCTGTATACAAGAAACACAATTAACTCAAAAAGACATTCATAGGCTTAAAGTCAAAGGATGGAAAACAATACTACATGCCCTAGCACCTCAGAAAAAAGCAGGAGTAGCAATTCTGTTCTCAGACAGTCTCAATTTCAAACCTACAAGGATCAAACGACACAAAGAAGGCCATTATATATTGGTTAGGGGAAAAATTCAACAGGAAGAGGTAACGCTCATAAATATGTATGCACCAAACATAGGAGCACCCAACTATACAAGACAAATCTTAATGAACATGAAAAATCTAATATCCAAGACCACAGTCTTTTTTTTTTTTTTTTTTGGTAGAACTGGGGGTTGAACTCAGGCCCTTGCGCTTGCCTGGGAAGCACTTGTTCCACTGAGCACCTCCCCAGCCCCAAGACCACAGTCTTAACAAGAAATTCAACAATATCTACAACTCAATAAAAATTTAACCACAACTTACTGGAATTTATGGGACAGTTCTCAGAGGGAAATTCATAACTAGGAACTCACACATTAGGAAAACAGAACAGGAACAAATAAACACCCTAATGCAGCACCTCCAACATCTAGAAAAGGAAAAGCAAACCAAACCCAGTACCCAAACATGGAAAGAAATCATAAAGATTAGAGCAGACATTAATTCAATTAAGATGAAGAAAATAGTTCAATGCATCAAAAACCTGGTTCTTTGAAAGACTAAAATTTGATTAGGCCCTAGCTAACCTCATCAAAAAGAGGAAAAAAAGTTCAAATACAAGCAATAAGGAATGAAAAAGGTGAAATAACCACAGACCCAGCGGAAATTCAGAAGATTATCAGTAGCTACTTTGAGAATCTTTATGCTCACAGAATAGAAGACACAGAAGAAATGGACAGATTCCTTGAAAGGTACAAATTACCAAAACTGAACCAAGAAGATAGAACAACTCTCAATAACCCAATAAGCCAACAAAATGTAATAAAAAGCCTGCCAACAAAGAAAAGTCCAAGTCCTGATAGATTCACAGCTGAATTCTACAAGAAATTTACAGAAAATAGAATCCATATGCTCCACAAACTCTTTAATGAAATTGAAAAGGAAATAGTTCTCCCAAAAGCACTGGAGACAAGTGTTATACTGATACCAAAACCAGGGAAAGACACACTAAAAAAGACAACTACAGGCCAGTCTCCCTCATGAACATAAATGCAAAAATCCTCAAAAAAATCCTAGCAAGTACAGTACAGCAAGTCATCAAGAAGATCATACACCATGACCAGGTAGGATTCATCCCAGGGATGCCAGGATAGTTCAATATTTGAAAATCTATGAATGTAGTACACTATATTAAGAGACTGAAATCTAAAAACCACATGATCATCTCAATTGATGCAGGAAAAGCTTTTGACAAAGTCCAATGTTCATTCATGTTCAAAATCCTACAGAAAATTGGTAAGAAGGCCTCTACCTGAATTTGATAAAAGCCATCTATGACACCCCAGTGGCTAATATAATTCTAACTGGGGAAAAACAAATCTTTTACTCTTAGATCTGGTAGAAGACAAGGATGTTCTCTGTCACCCCTCCTATTCAATATAGTTTCGGAATCATTAGCTACAGCCATTAGACAAGAGGGAGAAATAAAAGGAATAATAATTGGTAAAGAATAAGTTAAATCATTATTATTTGCAGATGACATGATACTGTAATTGCAAGACCCAAGAATTCCACCAAGAAGCTACTAGAATTAATACACTAATTCAGTATCACAGCAAAATACAAAGGTTAATAGTATTCCTCTACACAGATAGCAAGCACACTGAGAAATAGAGGAACAAAACCTTTCACAATAGCACTATGGAAAATAAAATACTTAGAAATTAATCTAACTAAAGAAGTCAAAGATCTATTCAATGAACATTACACTACTCTGAAAAAAGAGTTGGTAGAGGATTGCAGAAAATGGAAAGATATTTCCTGCTCCTGGATAAGAAGAACCAACATTATGGATATGGCCATACTCCCAAAATTATTATACAGATTTAAAGCAATCCCTATCATAGTACAACAAAATACCTCACAGACCTAGAAAAATCATTCCTAAAATTTACTTGGAACCGGAAAAGAACTAGAATATTAAAGACAATCCTGGGCAATTACCAGTTGTGCTAGTAACCCACTATTATTATGGACTATTCGACTATATTAAGTTATTTGCTGAATTCAAGTACCTACAGTATTTGAACTGGCATCAAGTCTGAAAAGGTCTTTTTAAGACTTCTGCAAATACAGCTTCTCTAACAACAATGAAACACCCATCTCTGACAAAACAAACAAAACAAAACAAAAAGAGGGATATAAATAAAGGACCATTTTCTAGTGAAAAAAAAATACATATATATTAAGATAGATATACAGCTACCTTCTATTAGTTCAATGAGAAGAAAGGTTTGTGCTAATATTGTTTAGACAAGATATCATGTCTGCATCTTGTCCTCTGAATAACTACTATAAAAACAACAATATGCAATGTATTAATTATGTAAATGTCCTAATAACATGTTTTGAAACTGTTTCATTGCTATTTTTCTCATTAAAATGAATAACAGAATAAACTGTAGTACATGATGACAGTGTCATAGTTTTCTAAAAGTGCAGCGTACTTTTCCAGGTTAACTAAATCAGTTTATCCAAGTACATCGGTGATCTCCAAAGGCAGTGGTGACCACGTTGATGCTTTCTTGTTATTGATCTCACTCATATACATACCCACAGAACACCCTCAGCACCATGCTTCACTATAATGAGCATTCATCCCAGAGAGGAGGAAACGCTTCTGTTGGCAACCCATGCAGGCTATTTTTGGACCAGCAAGACTAATTCTTTATTCCAATTTAGCAATCAAGTAAAACACAGAAATTTTATTCTTCCTTCTATTGTTACTCTTCGACATTCTCAAGTCTTGTTTTCGCATCGGTGTGTTAATTTGTGATTCCTGATAGCTGGTGTATTATTTTCTCCTTTTAGCAGCACCTCAAGCTCACGGTCAGGGCCACATTTTCAAAGGCTCTTTGCTGGGGTCTGGCTTCCTCCTGGTTCCCTGTGTGGCAGTTCCACCCACAGTTGGCTCGCTCTTCACCCAGCAGCTCAGCTGGCTCTGGGGACCCTGGCTGCCGCCACACAGTGCCACATGGCTCCCTCTCACACACACAATGGTGGTTTGACATAGGACACAGCTTTCCCTATGATTCCAAAGTGACTGAAAAACATCTTTTCATGACTTTACTTGGGGTTCTATTGCTGAGGCCGGTTCCCTGACAAACATTTCTCTCAGCACAGGTGAATGAGGAGAAAATTTCAGGGTTGATTCGTCATCTCAGCGGGACCATTGCCAGATGAGGAAACCAGCTGTCCCGAAGCTCTCTCGTGTTCTGCATAAAGGCACTCTCCAGTAGCCAGAGGAAACTTGGGCACTGGAATTTCTATTGCTCATTGGACAGTACAGTGTTTCTCACTTATAGAAGGCTCTAACTTTGTGAATTTTCTTTCCTTTCCCTGTAGAATTTCCAAACCAGCGTGTGTGTATCTTCACAGAAGTGGAAAGAGGTAACATGAGAAGCTAGAGGAGGGGTATGTGAAGGGGGAGACTCTGGGGGCCAGGAGCATGTGACACAAGGAAAGAAACAAGGAGGGACTTTGAAGGAACTTTGCCCCATAGTGCAAATGCTGTTCATGTAAATGAAAAATTCAGGATGATAGTTATTCCTTTCTTGTGGCTGAGCTGTTATTAGATCTTATGAGATGGGCTTTCTGGTTGTGGGTTTCAGTACTATTCTACTTCAAACCTCAGGCTTGCTTTTATTTTCACTATTAACCCCCAGCCTTTGCCTGTTCCCACATCTGGTCAGGACAATGTACCTGCACTGGCGATCATGTCTTCTTTAGCGCTCTGCTACTATGAGTGCCTTCATTCTCCCCGGGGATGAAATCAGCTTCCTCACTGCTGTCCCTTCAGCCTCTTTCTACCTTCCCATCTTAGCATATTTTTTAAAAAACTTAATTTTTTAAAAAATTTAATTTCATTGAGAATCAAATGGCAATGAGACAGTTTCAAAACCGATTAGTAAGATAGTTTCAATAATTAATACATTGCATATCGTTGTCTTCATAGTGGTTATTCATAGTACAAGATGCAGACATGATATTCTGTCCAAAACTATTAGTGCAAATCTTTCTTCTCATTGAATTAAGAGAAAGTTGCTGTATATCTATGCTACCTACTTTTTCTTTTTTAAAATAATTTTATTGAGAAAGAAATAGCAATGAGACAGTTTCAAAACCAATTAACTAGCATAGTTTCAAAAATTAATACATTGTATATTGTTGTCTTGGTGGCTATTCATTGTATAACATGCAGACATGATATCCTTTCATAAACACTATTAGAAAAAATCTATCTATTCATTCAATTAAGAGAATGCAGCTATATATCTATCCTAACTATTTTGAATATACAGATACAAAATGGTCCTTCACTTGTATTCCTTTCTTTCTTTAGTTTTGTCAGAGATGGGTATTCCATTGCCATTTAAATATTGTAGGTGCATGAATTCAGCAAAATATTCCAATATAGTCCAATATTCCATAATAGTAGTGGGTTATCTATAGGACTGGCAATGTCAGAAGTAGTTGACTAGAGCCTTTTATAGCTCAGCATATTAATATGGCTTTACTTTTTATATCTCGTTTTTATACTTCTCCGCTATATGGTAAGATCAAGATAAAGTAAGACCTCTATAACAAGAAATGTAACTTTTATATCTGCCAAGGTCAGACAAATCCCCTGAGGATTTACTCTGAAATCCTGAAGTTTGTAGATCCTTTGTCAGAGTCAGCCATGTGGTTGAGTCATGGCCATTGCTTCACCATTTGCTCCCTGTGAAAACCCGAGAGAATGTTTTCTCTCCATGTGACTCTCCTTAGATACACTCTACGTCATCAATCACATTCCTCTGTGGCCCCTTAATCTTCTTGATCAGAAAATTTGGTACACAACTCCATCTCATCATTTTTAGACTTAAAGACTTTGTGGGCTCTGCAGCACCCTAGATTCACATGAAAAATACTTACCATGGCCAGTGAGCACCACCCCTGGTCAGGCCCACTCCTCTTGCCTAATCCTAGGCCCCTGTATCATAGCTGTGTCTCTTCCTCACCTTCTCCTTCCCCTCGGTGTATCTGTGCTGATTCCTTCCATTTCTAGAAAGCAAATGGCTATTCTCTTCTCAAACTAGAGTTTCTCTTGGTACCTAAACACCATGTTGATCAAGTTTTCCTCTTTCTATTTCTCAGCCACTTTTCTTGACTCTCCTTTATTGTATGTGCTAAAAATGTGTATGCTCCTGATGGGTGGTCCCTGACCTTCTTTACTACATCTGCTATCGGCTTAAGTGGTCATCCACATCTCTGGCACTTGATGTGGGCTCTATATACTGAGAATTTCAAAAATACAAAAGCCCAAGCCTCACCTCTGAACTCCAGACTAATATTCATACTCCCTGGCAGGTTTGTGAAAACATGTCTGGGAAATCCTCACTTAACATGTTCAAATTGAGCTTTGGTTTTCTGCTCACTTTCCTGTCTCTCCATCTCCATGTCAATAAAACCAGCTAAGCTGAAAACCCAAGACCCACCACACACCCCTCATTTCCTACAGCAACAAACCCCAGTGATTGACCATCAGAGCACAGCCTACCTTTTACTCTGCTAGTTACTGAAATCCAGACTCCATCATCTCTGCCCTGGATCACAACTCTGATCCTAACTTGAGTTCTGGCTTCTCCAGGATCCTCTGAATCCATCACCAAACATTCAGCTCCCAAGTCTTCCTGTAAGTCACAAATCAAATGAGGTTCTTCTGCCTTTCTTATAAGATCCTCATCTCCTCTGTAGTATCCTGCCTGATCTAGTTTCTCTCTTCCCCCTATTCCTTTACTCTTTATGTCTCTGAGCTTTTTCACCTACTATGCCTTTGCTAAAATTTGTTTCCTTTATATCCTTTAGAAAAGCATAAATATTATTTCTAGGGCCATGCCTTCCATGAACACCAGATCTTAAATTTATTTTTAGTTTCTCTTCTTATAGCTTTATGGCTTTTATAGCAATTTGTAATTTTGTACATCTGTAAATTTTTACATCTTCTCACTGACATGATATTTATCTGCCTATGCCTACATAATTCAATTGATTTCTGATAACAGAAATCATATTCCCAGGGCTCAGGAGATGGCTCAGTGGAATAAGTGTTTCCCTGGTAAGCACAAGGGCCTGATTTCAATCCCAGGTTGCACAAAAAAAGAAAGAAATCATATTCCCCTGTAATCCTGAGCCAACCAGAAAAATATGCAACACATTCTTCTTGAACAAATGCATGAGGACATCATATAAAACTTATGCTCATAATAAGGAGGGGATGCTAGGCTGGGTAACAAACAGGCACAAATGTACATGGTGGGCAAGAAGAGAAGGTCTTACTCATGCAGCTGTCTACAGGTCTTCCAGGAAAGTAGGTGATTCTTGGCTAGTGAGTAAATTGCCTTCCTGAGGAGACTGAGGGGCCAACGCTAAGGTCCATCCCAGGAATCCAAACTTACCAAAGGTCTGCCATTGTTGACATGTAGATGGCACAAAGGGGAAAGATCCACAAGCAAAGTATTTATTTCTTGAAGTTCTTGGTTCAAGATGGTACATAGTGTCCATAGCTGGGAAAGGAACCTGGAAGGCAGAGTGTGGTGATGGAGCATAGCCAGACAGCTGCACTGTGAATCAGGAGGCTCCATGAGCAACAAGAAGTCATTTGTCAAGAAGCTCAACTTGAACTGAAGCACCCAGAGCACTATTTCTTCAGGGCTGTAATTATCAGTCACCTGAGAGACTTCAGTGTGGCCATGTCTCTGTGCCAAGAAACCATAGTCACTCTGTATTCACTGTAGACTTAGGCATACAGCTTCCTGGATGCAGGCCTTTTGAGTTTGTTGTCATGGAGGTCCTCTTTCTGGATACCCCTTTGTTAAAATCTGTGACTAAAATTGTTAGTGAATAGCATTAATTTTAAAATTCTTCGTATGTATTTTGCACTCTCAGTTGAGATTACCTTGCTTATTTTACAAGCACAGAACCACACCAAACTGAAACTTTAAATGCAAGTCATTGAACCTGTGTCCCATAGCCAGGTAACAAATGGAGAACCTGTCTATGTGTTGGCAAAGAAGGTAGGTACTGTTTACCTCTTCATTGTATTTCCTGACTGTAATCTGGGTTGCAGACTACACCATCTGTTTCCAAAATCCACTTATCTACATTTGAGCAAGAGGGTAATAACCTTTCTGGCCTCACCATGGCCGACACTCCTCCCCATCTCATTGATGGGAAAGGCTTGGATAGAAGGCTTGGAGCCCAGGCCAAGGACAAAAGAGGCTGGGAAAGGCCCTGAACCCTGTTGTGAATATGAAGATGTTTCTGTTGCCTGGTAACAAGTCCCTTTGTGTCCTGGGATCAGAAAAGACATGTTCTATAAATTTTCCTCTCAATGATACTCTCATCTTGCCAATGTGTAGCACATTGAGAAACCTTGACATTTAATAAAAGTTGGATGGCATTCCACTAAATCTGATTAACCCATTTTAGTATTAGCCATAATGTCCTGACATCTGGAAGAATCTTAGCAGCTTTAAGCATGAGTTCAACTCACTCAACAGTTAATACAATGTCTTAGTCACAGCCTCCCTCCTCTCCATCTCATATAGGAGAAAATAGGGTTTAAACCATCTGGTGTATACTTAGCAAACCAGGAAGAACTCTGTGAGGTAAGACAGCTGGTTAACAGTCCTGCCAAAGAAAGGCTTAGGGAGAGCTAAACTTCCCATTCATTTAGCTAAGTCATCTGTGAATGACAGTTAAACATGAGAGGATCATCTGGGAGTTGAATTTCTGCATTGACATTTGCATGATAGTAGATTCATTGTTAACCATAACATAGTTAAGAATTGGGGATAATTGTTTCTGCTAAATCCAGAGTCACAGTAGCCACTTTATCACCATCTTATTTCATGTGCTCAGTTCAAAAAATATGCAATGAAAAACTCTATTAGTGTGGGCATAAATTTTCAGTGATTGTTTCCCCAAATTGCTAACTACCAATGTCTCTATCCAATTTAGAGATGTTATCCTAGAAAATTAACCTGTGCATAACTTCTCAAACACCAGAATTAGATCTGTGCTATTGGCACGTGCCTTGAACCCTAATAGGAGAGGCTTCTGACTCATGGAGGATAGAATAAAAGGAGCTGGAGTGGAGCTGGGGTAACTTAGTGGAAAGATACCAACTACAGTGATCAAAACATGTTCATTAGTGCTGGGTCCCAGCAGCTGAGTGAGGGCTGAAACCAGCCAAGGTTACTTTCCTCAGGGTTTCATATATACAGCAAGAAACTGATTCTACGTAAGTCTGCAGTTAACCTCTGCGGTCAGTAAAACAACAAGTATCTGCATAACCTTACAATGTGACAAACACAATGTTGGGGGCTAGAGACACAAACAAGCTTCACTTCTGGTTCCTGTCTTCAAAATATTTATCCTATAGCTGGAGAGAGGCATGCAAAAAAGCTTAGCTGGTTCAATGCATATTGAAATATCAGCAATGTGATATAAGAATGGAAAATTCACCCTCATACCCCTCACACCCATAGGAGGCATCACTAATAGGTTGGTATACTGTTTCTATCCAAACTGGATAGAGCCTAAGAATTTTCCCCAGCATAATCCTTATCAATTGTGAATAAGTTGTGGATGAAATGAGTAAGGACATCCTACAGTAGACTGTCAATGCTAGAAGACAGACATCTCCATGGAGCCACACCTGCTGACATTCCAGAAACTTAGCAGCTCACCTCTTCTCAGAGATAGGTCATCCCAAGAAGTAGAATGTCTCAGTGTGGAAAGGTGGCTGTAACTGCTCTGAGCAGAACTCAAATTTCCTGATGTCACACTTGTGCAGGCTGGAGTGTGGCCCGACACAAGGCCATAAGCACCAAGTCCTTTAATACAAGGGTACCATGAGGCACCTTACCTTATTCCTCATAAGTAATTCCAAAGAAGTATAATATTATCTTATGGGGGGGCATTTGCACTGTCATGTCTAGCTTTGCAATCTTACCATTTGGCTGGGTAAAGCTTGCTCCTAAACCTTTAGGGAAAGGATGAGATGGGAAATTTTTGAGCTTGGAAAACACACAAAATATGATGCTCATGTCTTGCAGAGACTAGAAAGCCAGATCCCACCAGGAGGAAAGATAGTGGGCTCTTGAAATCTACAGGGCATCAACTACAGAATGTGAGCTGAATTAAGGAAAGGAAACAAGTCACTCATTAACTCAACAAATATCCTCTGGTTCCCTCTGTAAATGGATTGCATAAACAAGCAGGATAGAGCTCGATTTACCTGTGAGTTTACAGTCCAGTAAGGAATAGAAAGCAGGCCTCATCCAACCCCTCCAGGGATGTCACAGGGAATGATGTTGAACATCAATAGTAACTATGACTTTTTTCTATTCCGTGCTCTCACTTGCTTGGTGACAGATTCTCACAAACAACTGTAAAACAACTCAATTTTATGATTATGCAATTATAGAGGAGTATGAAATGAGTCTTAAAGGCAGCAGAGCTGTGTTCCTTCTGGAGACCAAAAATGATTCACTTCCTTGTTTTATCCACCTTTTAGAGAGGCTTTAATTCCTTGGCTATGAATCCTCAGTCCATCTTCAAAGCTCATCGCTCCAATCATTGTTTTCTATTACCATACATTCTTTTGCAAATTCTGACCCTCTTAGAAGGGCCCTTGTAACATCAGACATCCAGATAATCCAGGATGATCTACCAACTCAAGATATTTAACTTACAAATCTTCAAACACTTTTGCCAAGAAACTCACTGGTTCCAGAGGTCAGGATGTGCTCATTTGGGGGCAGCCTCTATTCAGTTTATAATAATAGCCATCTGTTTGTACTTTCAATTCCTTTTACATTTGCCCCCTGCCTCTGCCACTCAGGTGGCACCAAGGACTTTCTGGAGTAGCCCACCTGCTGCCCACAGAGTGGCCATGAGATGATGCAACAGCTAGAGCCACTGCTGATCCTGACACCCATGACACTTAATTGCTGGAGCCAGGTCCTTGAGAGAGAAGAGGCTGATCTGAATTCCAAAAGCCTTTGCTGAAATTTCAGGAGCTAAAGCCTGAAAGATGAGGTCATAAAGTTAATCTATATATAATGCATTAGAAAAAGAACTTGTTTGTTTCTGTCCAAAAGAGGATAAAGACAAAGACTATAGGGGACCAGCATGAATTCAGTAATAGTGTGTTCCTGAGGGAGCTGCATCCCTGACACACTGATGAAGTCAAAACTCTAGAACAGGAACAGGCCACCAGGGCCACGGGTCACCAGGGGGCTGAATCCTCCTTTTGTTGCCCCCTCCTTAAGGGCAGCAACACGAGCACTTCTCCAGATTCTAGTTCTCTAGGCCCTGGAGTTCTATGCACCCAATAGGCATGCAGAAAAGCACCCAGAATAGGCCTTATTACCCAAGATAGAAGCAAAGGCTCTGAAAAGGTACCAGAGGGCATAAAGCGGGAGAAGTGAGAAGCAGGCCTTTCCAGACCACAGGATAAAGTGACAATCAGATGGATGTGTCAGTCCTGGGGAGGGCAACAAATCAAAGGCAGTCCAGGCTCCAGGCTCCAGGCTCCAGTCTCCATCCCTGGTGAGAAGGAAAGCAGAAAACCTCCCCAACCTTGGTGGTGCTGTCTCCACTGCTATCCAAAACAGCAGGAGGCAGAGAAGGGAGAGGACCTGCTGCTGTTTGAGGTTAAGCCCCGCTTTGATCACATTTAAAGCAGGAAGTGCCTGGATTACTTTAATGGGATTCAGGGAAATCAGAGCAGGTGATGTAATAATAATGGCTCCGAACGAAATAGTTCCACAACTGGTTTTGATGACAGTGATTTTTTGAAACTTCAGATCCTATTGTGTTTTTTTCTAAATTCCATTTTCTGTATCTGTCTGATTATTTCCTTGAGGTGCTGATTTTTTTTCTCATGGACTACATCTTAAACAAGTTACTTTTCTTGTTGCTGAGTCAAAATGCTCAACCCCCAAAGTTAATGAGAGAAAGGTTTATTTAACTCATGGTTTGTAGAGGTTTCAGCCCATAACTGACTGGCTCCCAGATGCGGTGGCACATGACAGAGGGACAACCAGAAGACATCAAAAGCAGCAAGAAAGAGAGTGAGCCTCTTTCTGTCCCTTGTATTGCATGCAGGCTCCCCACCCTAAAGTGGTTGTAGCACTCACATCCATAATCCTAGGACTGAACTACAGATCAATCCCACATTCTAGATTCAGCTACCTCCAGAAAAACCCCAATGATGCTAAGTCTTTTTCAATCATGCCTTGAAAATGTGCATATTCTTTAATTTTCAAAACTTTATACTTATAAAAGAATGATATGGATTTACCTTAATCTAGGCAAATACACTAATGATTACATGCATTATCTTATGGAATCCTCACAGTAATTTATGAGGAACACATCCTGACATTTTCACTGTATCCATTTTGCAAATGAGGACACAGGGCTTTGTACCATTGCTTTTCTCAATATTATGGAAGAAATACCTGGAATGAGCTTATCATCCTCCTCCATTTCCAAATTCCACACACATGAAGAGTTTCACACCCATGTTGCCTAAGGAACAAAGTCTTCTTCAGGGTAATGCCATGTCTTCTTTAAACTCTCAGAATAGATCACAGCCCCTCTGCCTCAGTACAGATGCAGAAATATGAATACTGGATGAGTGTAGACATCAGCTCTCCCTATAGTGATGATGTATACATAGGATGTACAGTTGAATTAATGAATAAATTAATGAGCATAGGTTGGGACCTTAACTGAACCTGGAGATCTAAAGTTCGTTCTAATTCAAGACTTGTGAGATAACAATGACTGGGACTGATTATAATACCTGGCACATAAAGTCATCCCCAAAGAAGCTTTTCCATCTTCTGAATGACAGCAATGATCTCATTGTAATTTTTCAACCCTCTTGCAAGTTTCACAAGTCTTTCAAACAAAGAATTGCATGAAATTACAAGATGGGTACTTAAACTCTAGCCCCAGATTCCGGTTTTCTAAGACATTTTCTCTGAAAAAAAAAATTCGTTCTATTATCCCTACCACCTTGGTTTCTTGAAAGATGACTTAAAAAAATGAATACACACAAACCCTGTAGGTAGCAGGAGCATTTGTGAAAGAACAATTGATGAGGCCAATTTCTCTCATAATTCCCAAGAGACAGAGGTAGAGACACCCACATAGAGACAGTAATCATGATCTCCTTTCTGCCTTCCAGGTCTGATGAAGGCAAGTTGGCCTTCAATAACCATGAGGTGGATGCTCTGAGTTCAGGAGGGCTCAGAGCACTGACCACCGTTGCTCATGACTAGAAAGATATTTATGCATCACCTTGTGCGCTTTCAAAACATTAAAAAATATCTTAGCTTTGTTTTCTACTGTGGATACCAAAAGAGAATAAAAATGCAAGAATACTTCCAATATTCCTTGATCACTATTTCTCCAGCAGATTCCTATAAAAAAAGATTTTGAGGCCTGAGTCATTGATGTTTTCCACCAGACACCTAAAGAATGTCTGCTTAGGTGCTTGATAAAGCCACATTGAGTAAGTGAAACTTCGTAGGAGAAAAATGAGTTATAAAAGAAGACTTAGCATGAACCCAATAACCCACTCAATTTTATCTATCCTGTTTGGTTTTCAAAGGAGCAATCTAGATCCATGCCCATTTTATTTTTTTTTAATTGAACTACAAATGTCAATCAGACAGTTTCAAGACATCTTAACAATACAGATTCGATAAATTAATACATTGCAAGCTGTTTTCATAATGTTTTGGTATTATACAAGGTACATACATGATATTATATTTACAGACACTATTTTAGCAGATATCTCCTATCAGTGAACCAAGAGTGTAGCTGCTTACTTATCTTGTTTTTTATACCTGAATTATATCAAAAATTCAACAATTATTTTCCTAGTGGATGACCGTAGTACTAGAAGCCGACATAATATCCTGTCCAACCACCATTAGTGTAGATCTTGCCTCTCATAGAATTATGTAGAAGCACAGCGTTATCTATCCCAACTGTACTGTCCATACACACACATCATGATTTTTTCTTTCTACACCCCTTCCTTTGTCTACACCTGTCAAAGGTGCATGCCCATTTTTTTTCTTGGTAAATATTCCCCCCAAGAGCAACAAAACATGCCCTGTTGGCATTCAGCTAATCATCAAGCACCGTAGGGCATATAAACACCTCTGGCTTTCAGGTCTTTGCTCCTAGAAATTCTGATTCAGCTGACCTGAGATTTTGCTCAGAAATCTTATCTTTTAAATACCAGTAGGGATGATTCTGAGCAGAGACTTGTTTGGGAATCACAGATATATAATTATTCAAAGCCACCAGCAGGGTCAGCAGACTTTGAAAAAGGATTAATTCTCTACAAGATGAAATGTTAGATGAACTCAGCTCTGAGCCATGCAGTCAAAGCACTCAGGCTCAGGTGCACATTCGGGTCATCCAGGAGCTTTTCAACAACAGGATGCCATGCCCTTCTTCCAGACTGCTGAAATCAGAATCCCTGTAGTGGGGCTGGAGCACTGTTAAGTTTTTAGAGCTTCTCCAAAAAAATCCCAGCACAGCCAAAGTTGAGAATAGTATAGGGAAGTAAATCCTGTTCAAATGCACATACTCATAGCCAACTTTTTTGGACATGGGATGCTTATCTTTATAATTACTTTAATGATAGTCTATGCCTTACAAATTGCTTATTATCACTTGCTTCACTCCATGTTACAGAGAAAGGGATTCTCAGGAAGATAAAGGTGTTCCATGCAGTTGGCAAAGCTGCACAGGGCAGGCACTGGCTTGCAGGCTGCAGCATAATTCCTGGCAGGGGGAGGAGTCTTGCTGCTGCACCACGTGGCTTGCAAACTCAGAGGGCTTTAATGCTGAGCTTGATCTTGCTCATGCTGGAAGTTATTTAATCACTGCCTTTTCAAGTTCTCTGTGGGTCTCTCAACTTGACTTTGAGTGGCAGATAGTATGACTGGGATGAAGATAAAGTTCCACACAACAATTGCATAGCCTCATAAAAGACAGACAGCCAAGATGTCTTTCTAGGATGCTCACAATTTACATCTTATTAAAATATGATGAGAAAAAAAAACTTTAAAGACAAGCAGTTAAATGAATCAAAAGTTTGCAAGGAAAGGGATAAATGACTCAGGGAAAGAGCAAAAATAAGATATATATATATATATATATATATATATATATATATATATATATATATATATGAGATCAGACTTTCTAATTTACTACAATCTGTGTTCTCTGACTCTGACTACATTGGGTATAATTATTTCTATCTAAATAATTTTGCAAACTTGCAGCATAATAACTCAGGATCACAAATGAGAATCAACTCCGCTGTGCTCACAACACAGCAATAATTATGTTCTTGAGTTGGTATAGCTTCATACAGCTTGGTGCAAAGTAATTATGATTTTTTTTCTTGGTACAAAGCATATTAACCTGTGGAAATTACAAACCATGAAGTACAAGAAAAGTCTGTGTTTCTAATGGGAAAATACCAAATTTGCCCAACTGAAAATTGCAATCAAAGTGAATTGCCTGGCACAGGGAGGCCTCCTTGGTACAAACTTCTGGTCACTGGCAAGGTCATCAGCTTCCCACAGTGACAGCAAGTACTTTCAGTAGCTAAGATATGAAAATGGACACCTATGTGCACAAAAGACAGAAATGTTCAAGAGCAACTAGAGCCTTTGAAATCTACCAAGGTTGATTCCTGTGGTTTTGGTCTTTTGCATTCATGCTGTTTTCTTCCATGAATACACCATTATTTGTTTACTAATTCCCTTGGTCTCCTCTAGGGAATGGTTGGATTGGTGGGGACATGATGAATACGGCAGAGGGAGGACCTAGTGGGTCCCTTCTGCATTTGGGGTGCTTGGTTAAGCTGAATCATATCAGTTATTTTCTTTTCCATATCTTTTGTATATCTCAAATAATTTTTACTTTCTTTTTCTTTCAAACAAGAAAAAATATAATTCAAACAGAAGACGGGGTGAAGTTCTTTCATGTTTTAGAATTATCACATAAAATTGTACAAAATGATTTTGTAATAAGCCAAAGTTCATAGATAAAATTTGCACCAAAACTAGCCAACCAGATATCTCTAAAATCCAAGAAGATGGAGAAAAACCTCAGAGCCCCAAGACTTCTGACATTGGTATGGGAGGAAGTAAAATAAAAAACCTAAGACCAGAAGGACCCTCCCAAATTGTCGAGAAGTCTTTACTACTGAACACAACATGTCCAGGAAATAGGCACTTGCCTAACAAGTGCACAGCCTTCAGTTCAATCCTCATATTGAAAAAAAAAAAAAATAGGGGCCAGGGAGATAGCTCAGTAGAATAAGTACTTGTCTGAAGACAACATGCTAATCTAAGAAAATAGCAGAAACTTGGAGAGATGCAGAAGGCCTGACTTAAGAAGGCCTGAAGCACCTGAGGCTGCCTAGCCTCTATGGACTCTTGGAACTGACCCTCAAGACATCTGTCTAGGGCAGGTTAAGATTGGGAATATATGCTGTTAGAACTGCCATCATACTTGAGCACAAAAGAGCCCTCAGAGAAAAAGAAAAAAAGGGATAAAACTTCTAGAGGTGGATGGAGGAAACAGAGCCAGTAAATATCAGAAATCAACCAGCTATGTTTTGAATACCACATGAAACTAGCATAAGACTTCTGTGCAATGAGAAAGCTCTATCTGTACCAAGCATCTCTGTAAAAGTTCAACAAAAGTAATTACATTGAAAATAATAGAAGAACACTATCAAGATTAAAACTCACACTATATTATAAGGAAATATAGATTATGGGGCAGAAAAGTATCTTTATAATAAATATACTCCAAAGAGCCATAGTAGAAAAAAACAATTTTAAAATATGCTAAAAGACATTTAGGAAGCAGCACTAGACAGAAAATCACATATATCAGAATTAGAAAGGTACAGAATGAGGCAACAGAACTCAGTAAATAATTAGAAATAAAAAGCTAAAAATGTAATAAGAAATGAATTTTTAAGGATGCAAAAGTAAATAAGGAAAGAGGATTTTATCTTAATAAAAGAGGAGGTGACAAATATTGTCCAAAAAATAAAGAAGAACAATTCAGTCTGATGCAGTAATATTGAAGAAATGGCATACAGATACTAGTATTTCCTACAGGAGAAAATTTTTAAAAATACTACAGAATAAATAATACAAACTTGATCCCAAGGAACCTTCCTTGAAATAAAGAAAAGTATATGAAATTGGTTATCCAAACAGTATGCTAGTGACCTGAGTGTACTGGCATGGCACAATCAATAGGAAGATTTAGGCCAGAAATTGGACCCAGTAAAGTTACTAGAAGTATTAAAAGAGAAAAAGAGGCAATCCTGTAGTTAATTTAGAGTAAAGAAAATGGGATTTAAAAGGAAAATAAAATTAGATAATTATCAAGGTTTGTTTTTCAGCACTCTATTATGCAGAAAAAAAGTGAAAAAGCATACTAAGAATATTTAGAGCAAGAAATTATGAGTCATGATTTTCTGACACATCACAGCTGATCTTCCAGAACAAAAAGCACTGTCAAATGGGTACCCAAATAAAGAACATAGGAATGTTGCTCATATGAGATGTTCCTACAAAATCTCATAGAAAAGGAGGTCCAGATAACTAAAATGATGACAGTTTTCCCCATGTGGATAAGAAATGGACATTAAGAGTGAATTTCGTTAGAAACAAAGACGAAATTAGAGTGAAAAAAAGACACAGTACATAATGACTATAGCTAGAAAATAAGTGTGTTGAAAGAATTAAAATGTTTTATTTATTTATTTATTTATTACAGTGTTGCGCTACACATCACCTACACATCACGGATTCTTTTTTTGCGGGGGGAGGGAGGGTCAGCTCAGCCCGCCCTGGGGGGAGGGGCTGGCATGGCATGTGGTGCTGGGGATTGAACCGCGGTCCCTGAGAGGCGCTTTAGACCACTGAGCTATCTTGCCAGCCCTAAAATATTTTCTATAATAACAATGCTAGTGATTGTGTTAGAATTTTTTTTTTTAATTTTTAAAGAATACAAAATAGTAATAGAGGGGCCAGGGAAATGGTTTAATAGAATAAGTGCTTCCCTGGCAAGTGCAAGGGCCTTAATTCAATCTCCAGTTCTGAAAAAAAAATACTGATAGAAAAAAACAGCATTAGAAACAAAATTTTTACACTAAGCAATGCAATAGGAATTCAACAATTCTATCTTCAAACTTCAGATTACCAAATATAAGTGTGTAAGATTTGTTGAAAGCAAGAAACAACATAAAACAATAACAAAGAAATTCAGAAGAGGAAAAAATAGGAGTAAAAAGAAAAACAATATTTTTAAAGCATTATCTGCTCCTTCCAAAAAACCACAGAAATGGACAATACAGTTATCCAAACTATTCTGCATATATACCTAAATCTACCTTTTCCTTTCCTTTTTCCTTTTTTCCATCCCAGGTTTTCCTTCCCATTGAACAATTTCTTTCTCTTTCACAGTATCTATTGTACGTTTTAGATTTTACTTACTCTTACGGGTTCTTACACTAGCGTGGATCTGATTTATTTTATTTACCAATATAGTCTCTAGCTGCATCCATTTATCTAAAAAAAGCCTTGAATTTGTCTTTTCTATAGCTGAACAATACTGCATTGTGTACAAATATCAAATCTTTTCTATGCATTCCTCAGGTTTTTTTATGAGCAGAATAGATTTATTGAGGAAAAGAAAGCTACTGTCTAAGAGAGGGCAGGAGGGGAGCCCGAGTAGTTACCCCAGAAGCTGTCTCTTCCAGGGACATTTATAGAGGAAAACCATGTGATGAGGTGGGTCTAAGGTGGACATTTAGCATCTAGTTCAAATGCAGCATATACAAGTACACAACAGTAGTAAAATGTCCCATTAAAGAAATACCATAACCTTATAACATTTCCATGTAGCAAAACCGTAGGAGACAAATCATAATCAATTGTAAGCAATTTTAACGGTACTGTGAAACAAAACTGTATGAGGCAAAGACATATTAACATTTGAAACAGAGGTTTGTTACCTAAGCAAGTCCCAATTCAGAATTTAAGAAAGAAAAGCAAACTCATACTTCGGTCCAATGGTCTCGGTGGGACTCTCCAAAATGATACTGGGAGAAAAACTGATCTCAGGTGGGTGACCTCCAAATGATAAGCTGAACCTCCAAATGACATAGAGAAAAACGATGTCCAGACCTGATCTGTACAAGTTCGTGTACTCTAAAACCGAAGAATGAATTTTAGGAACAAAGGGAGGTTATGAGCAGAATAGATTTATTGAGAGAAAGAAAGCTCCTGTCCGAGAGAGAGACAGGAGGGGGGCCCGAGAGGGTAGTTCCCCCACATTCCTCAGTTGATGGACATTTGGGTTGTTTCTAAGATTCAACTATGACAAATTGTGCTGCTATCAACATGGGTGCACATGCATGGCTGTGGTATGATGATTTAAGTTCTTTTGGAAAAAATACTTAAGAGGGGAATAGCTGGCTTGAATGCAACCTCCGATCCTAGCTTTTTGAAGAATCTCCGTATTGAATTCCATAATGCTTGTGCCAGCCTGCACTCCCACCAACAGTGGAGAAGTGTTCCTTTTTCCCCACAGCCTCTCCAGCATTTGTCATTGGTTGAATTCTTAATGATAGCCATTTTTTCTGGCGTAAGATGGTATCTCAGCAATGTTTTCATTTGCATCTCTTGAATGATCAATGGTGTTGAACATTTTTTCAAATAATTATTTGCCATTTTCATCTCTTCATTTGTAAAGTGTAGACTCAATCCAGCTGCCCAATTTTGGATTTTGGAGGTTTGGTGTTTTTCAATTTTTTATATGTTCTAGATAAAGTCCTTTTGCTGAAGGATAGTCTGCTAAAATTGTTTCTCACTTCTCAACTTTTACTCTGTTGATGATTTCTTTAGACGAGTAGAAATTTTTCAAAAAAACTGAGATTCCAGTTATTCATTCTTTGAAGTATTCCCCATGAAGTTTGACTTATGCTTATGAACTCTTTACTCCTATGTCCTTAAGGTTTCTACCTAGGCTCTCTTCCAAAAGACGTAGTGCTTCAGTTTTAATATTTAATTCTTTGATCCATTTTGATTTTTTGTGCATGGTGATAGGCAGGGGTCTATATTAAGCCTCAGGCATGTGGAAAGCCAGAATTTCCAGCACCACTTATTAAAGAGGCTATCATTCTTCCAGTGAACAAGTTTGGCCCCTTTGTAAGGATAAGGTGCTGAATGTGCTTGAATTCTGTCTACATCTTCTAATCGGTCCTATTGATCTGTAGGTGTTTTTTGTTTTGTTTTGTTTTTGCCAGCAAACAGAGGTTTGTGATTTTATCACAGTATCTTTATAGTGTAATTTCTTAAATTTTATTTTATTTTATTTTGAAGGGTTAAAAACAAATAGAAAAAAATACAGAAATAAGGTAACATACAACAATGCTGTGTTATAGATTTTCAAAACAGGATTAGCTAATTGACAACGGTTGTTATGTTATGGCAAGTTTGAGAAAATGATTAAAAATTAGTGCTTGCTTTCAAGAAATCATAATTTTTATTTCCTTGTCTATTTTGATTTAATTTATTTAACAAAGTATAATGATTGATAAGTCACTAGAAACAGTACACATTTAGAAGACCAAGGTGAGAGGCATTCAACAATGGGTTTTGTATTAGACATTGCTGTCCTCAATTTAGTTGCTTAGATCACGGATATCAACATACAGTTAGTCAAAATGAAAATTCTAAACATTTACTGCTATTTTCAAAAAAGCTAATGGAAATTATGAGTACAATCCTCTCAGCCATCCTTGAATGTTCTTTCTTCCTTCCTTTTTCTCCTATCTTTTCTCCTTTCTCTCATCTTCATTGTTTAATCCTTAAATTCAGTTTGTTTCTGTGTACTATATCTATTATACCTCTCAGGATTTAGTTATTCTTTCAGCTTTTCACACTAGAGAGACAATATAATATTTGCACATGTGGTTCTGATTTATTTCACGTAAGAGGATAGCCTCTAGTTGTATCCACTTACCTATAAAACTTTTCAGTTTGTCTTTCTTTACAGATGTGTAGTATTCCACTATACAAAACTTCCATTATCTTTTTCATCCATCCTTCAAGTGGTGGGTATTTTGATGGTTTTCAAGACTTGGCTATAACAAATTTGGGGCTATAAAGATGGGTGCACATATCTCACTATGGTATGATATTTTCAGTTCTTTAGGGAAAATGCCCAGAAGGGGAAAAGCAGGAGTGAACAAGATTTCCAGTGTTAGATTTTTGAGGACTCCATACTGATATTCACAGTGGTGGAACCAGTCTACATTCCCACCAGCAGTGAAGAATGTTTCCTTTTCCCCAAAAGCCTCTCCAGGACTTGTTATTAGTTGATTTCTTTTTAACAGCCATTCTTTCTGAGTGAGATGGTATCTCAACATTGTTTTAATTTGCATTTCTCAAATAACCAATGCTGTAGAATATTTTTTCATGTATGTATTTGTCAGTTGGATTTCTTCCTCTAAGAAGTGTGGGTTTATCACAGATGAGCATTTTTTGATTGGATCTTTAAACATTGGGTGTTGAACTTTTTTTACTTCTTCACATAATTTAGATAGAAGGCTTTTGTCTGAATGATTGTTGGTTATGATTTTTTTTCCATTTTGTGGGCTGCTTTTTCATTCTGTTGGTGATTTCTGTTGACACGCAGAAAGTTCTCAGTAAGATGAGGTACCAGTTGTTGATTCTTTGAAGTATTTCCCATGCAGTTTCATTTTTGTTCATGAACTCTATGTCTGCTCCTATGTCTGTTAACCATCCAGCAGAAAAGTATAAAAATGAGGCATATAAAATAAAGCCATAATAATAAGCTGAGCAGCAAATGACTCTAGTCAACAACTTCTTCGGATAACCCACTACTATCATGAACTGCTGGACTGTGTTAGATTGTTTCGCTGAATTCAAGCATCTATAATAATTGAATGACAATAGAATACCCATCTCTGACAGGACTAAACCAAAAAGAAGAGATACAAAGTAAGTACCATTTTGTGTTTGTATAAACAGTACAGTTAGGATAAATATGCAGTATTTCTGCATAATTCCGTGAGAAGAAAGATTTGCACTAATAGTGTTTGGACAGGACATCCTGTCTGCTTCTTGTACTATGGATAACCATGAGGAAGATAACAAAGTAAAAAGTATTAATTATTGAAATTGTACCATAATTCAGCTTTAAAAAAAAAGATAGATATACAGATACATTCTCTTAATTCATCGAATGGACGCATCTGCTCTACTAGTGTTTGCAAATAGAATATCTTGTATGCACCTTGTAAAAGGAAAAAAAAAACACTACTAAAACAATATGCAATGTATTAATTATTGAATCTGCTAATTTGATTTGAAGCTGTCTCATTGCTATTTGTTCTTCAATAAAATTATGAAAAATTAAAAAAAAAAAGATTTCCATCTACTTTCTCTTCCAGGAGATATAGTGCTTCTATTTTATTTATGTACTTATTTATTTTATTTATTTTTTGGTGGAACCAGGGATTGAACTCAGGCCCTTGCACTTGCCAGGGAAGCACTTATTCCACTGGGCCATCTCTCCAGCCCCAGTGCTTCTATTTTAATATTTAGATCTTCAATCTATTTTAACATTAGTGTAGTACATGGTTATAGGCCCGGGTCTAGTTGTAATTTTCGGCATGTGGAGAGCCAGTTTTTCCAGCACCATTTGTTAGAGAAGCTAACTTTCTTCCAGTGAACATGTTTGGTCCCTTTGTCAAAGATAAGGTGGCTGAGTGTGCTGTTGGTTCTATTTGCATCTGCCAATCTGTTTCATTGATCTCTGGGGCAACTTTTTGTCAGTACCATGCTGATTTTCGTCATAGTGTCTTTGTATATAATTTCAAATTCTAGGTCTTTTGTGGTTACAAAGAAATTTTAAGAATGTGTTTTCTAGATCTTTGAGTCATGTTGATAATATTTTTATTTATTTATTTTTATTTTATTAAAATAAAAATGTCAATCAGACAGTTTCAAGACATCTTAACCATACACATTCAATGAATTAATACATTGCAAACTGTTTTCATAACGTTTCGGTATTGTACAAGGTGCATACATGATATTATATTTACAGGTTTTTTTATAGCTGAATTATATCAAAGATTCAATAATTATTTACCTAGTGGATGACCATAGCACTAAAAGCCGACATAATATCCTGTCCAACCACCATTAGTGCAGATCTTGCCTCTCATAGAATTGTGTAGAAGCATAGCGTTATCTATCCCAACTGTACTGTCTATACACACACATCATGATTTTTTCTTTCTACAACCCTTCCTTTGTCTACACCTGTCAAAAGTGGGCACTCCATTGACATTCAACTACCTTAGGTGCTTGAACTCGACACCACAATCCAACACAGTCCAGCATTCTGCAACCATAGGGGGTTATTCAAAGAAATTATCGACC